>JZKD02S1768946.1:898206-912846 GCA_000966675.3 Picea glauca | reverse complement strand
AATGAAAAATGCATGGATGAAGCATGTTTATATTTGGAGGGGGATACTTGTATCTTTGGTAATAAGGTAGAGAGGAAGGTTCTATGGAGTGGACTTTTTATAGCTATTTCAGGGGATGATTTTAGCCCGACTATTCCTTTTTTTACATTAACAAGAATGATTGGGTCACCTGCGAAGGCAGTGAGTTCAGTTTGCTAAAAGAATGTTGTGACAAACCCTGTTACATTCACTAGTGTAGGATTGGAGGAACAGGTGGAGACTGCATCTCTATTTGCTATGGATGCTAAAAACCATGGGGATGGTGATGGATGTGTTGTTTCTCTGAGCCCGGATTGAAAAATAACTCTTATTACAAACCCAATTGCATTGACTAGTGTAGGATCGGAGGAGCCGGCAGAGACTGCATCACTAATTGTAATGGATGCTAAAAATTGTGGGGTTGGTGATGGGTGTCTTGCTTCTCTGAGTGCTAAAAAACAGTATGAAATGACTTTACTTTCTAAGATAAATGAGTCTCTTATAAAAAGAATGACCGGGTCACCTGTGAAGGAAGGGATCTTGGATTTCCAAAGAAATGTTGTGACAAACCCCATCGCATTGACTAGTGTAGGATCAGAGGAGCGGGTGGAGATTGCATCTTTAATTGTAATGGATGTTGAAAAGTGTGGGGTTGGCGATGGGTGTCTTGCTTCTCTTAGTGCTAAAAAACTATTTGAAATGAATGTACTTTCTGAGATAGATGAGGCTCTTATAACTTTCATACCTTCTTATAAAGAAGTCCTTAACTGATCTCCACTGCCGATTTTTTCTGAGGGAAATATTTTACCCTTGAATGTAGAAAGGAAATTGAAGGAAGAGACTGGTAGGAAAGGTCCTACTCGTAGATCGGTGGGAGAGGCTACACTTATAAAAGGGGTTGTCCATGGAGGACTGGAAAAATATTTTTCCCCTCTTAAAACTAGAAGTGTGAGGAAGATAGGGAAAGAGACGGAGTCAAATATCATTACAAATTCCTTGATAACAGATGCTCCACATGCACTTAGAGCTTAGAAATCCTCAACGAGGGTTAACAAATGGTAATAGAAACCCTAAACATTAGCGGAGTGGGGGGCACTCCAAATCACTTATCCCTCAAAATTTTCCTAGCTTTAATTAAATCGAATGTGCTACTTGTTTAGAAAACTATGGTCAGGGAAGCAAAAGTGAGAGATACTTTTTTCAAACTTCTCCCTAATTGGTATTTATGTGGGGTGGATTCTTTTGGACTATCAGGAGGGTTGCTAACTGCTTGGAATCCACTGAAAGCTGAATTTTCTTCTTCTTTGACCCCTGTAGAGATACTTCTGGAGGTTTTAGTAAAAGACCTGAATAAAAGACTGAAGGTGTTAAATTTCTATGGAATATTGTAGGAAAATTCCCCTGTGGATAGGTGAATTCCCTCTTGGATCTTACACCCCTATGACCAATACAGAAAAGTGATAACGTTGAACACTCACTTTCCTTTAAACATAGCTAAGCTAATCAATGGAGAAGAGGAAGAAAGTAAGAGTACCTTTTTATGAAGTTTGTCCTCGCTCAGTCCAAGTTGGGCTTGATCTCCAAGTTCTTTAATGAGTCTTGCAATCCCATACATATCCAAGACAAATCATACTTCCTATTCTACCATGATTAGTTCAAAACTAGATTTATCCAAAAGAGACAAGTTCATGCAAATGTACACAATCTTGAAGGAAACAGGCCAAGCACATGTATTAATGAGAAGAAAATAAGTTTCTTACAAAGTGTAGATGCAGATGTAGTAGCCTCACCAAGCTCTCCTTGTAAAACCCCTTGCTTGAATGATCCACAATCAAAATGACAATACTTTTCACTGATTATTTCCCCCTTTCACCATGAAAATGCCTCCTTATATAGGCTTTGAGAGGCCTAACCATCTTAGAGATTCTTGGGATAAGTTGAGGATATTTATCCATCAGTTTTGGAACTCCCCTTAAATCTATCCTTGATCTTGGATTTGATCCAAACTGACTCGGATATTTCTCAACTGGATTCAGAGATAAGGGGGATTTGTCCCTTGATTTTCTCAACAGCTTGGCCCTCCCTCAAAGTGGGCCACAGAGTGTTGCAATGCTCCTTGATAAGAGGGAAGGGAGCACTAGCGCTCCCTGCAAGTGGGCAGGTGAGCGCCAATCTCCAAAAATAATTTGTGATGGTATTTTCGCAAGGTAAAAGTTTGTACTCTTCGCCAAATGATATATTCCTTCTTCTAACTAGTATTATAGGGTATCTCAAGTGTCTTTATGATGTCATTCACGATGCGACATGAGCGAGATGACAATATGATTTTTGTGACACTTGTGACATTTGCGATAATGACAATGAGACATCATCGAAGTGAGTAATTTTGATGTGTAACAGATTTCCCCACAAAGTGTAAAGTCAGAAGACGAAAATTGATGACTGAAGTACTTTGTAGACTTTTTCGAAGCAAGGGTATGGACTTAGAGAACCTGATAGAAGTTGCATACAACCATCAGAGAAATTTTATGACATGTTTCAAACCCAAGGCAGGCATACCTATGCTTGAGTGATAAAAGACTTTCAAGGTATGGCCACCAAAAAATACACTACGAATCCATAATCATATTGACTTAAAAGGTATAGCCACCAAAGATACAATGTGGATCTATACTCCCATGACATGAACTGAT
The DNA here is from genome assembly GCA_000966675.3 of Picea glauca. Lineage (NCBI taxonomy): Eukaryota > Viridiplantae > Streptophyta > Pinopsida > Pinales > Pinaceae > Picea > Picea glauca. The sequence goes on along the minus strand of JZKD02S1768946.1, from coordinate 910,135 downwards.
CATAGCCACGAACAATATCCATTGGATCTATGGGATGACAAAACATAGTCATAAAGAAATAAAAATTGGATTTATGTGACAGTATATATATCAGTATCCTCAAAAGAACCTCCATCGCAACCTAGGTAAAGTAGATAACAGAGTGAACACTCAAACTAGGGTCTTCTTACCAATTTTGATGTGGTACAAATCTAACCATGTGAATAGATGTTCTAATGTCGAACATGGTAGAGACCACTTGATTACTGGTCAATGAGGTAAACTGTTAACAAGTGCGAGGGAAATCACCATTGATGTCAATGACTCCCAAGGTACCCTAGTACAATCCAGTAAATGTGAATAAATGAGTCAAAGTCGAACATTTGTGGAATCATCCAATCAAGGGTCAATGATGTAAAACCACTGTCGGAAGTGAGGAGACCTTCCATTGAGGCATGCAGGTCCCAAGGTAGTAACTGGTTTCTAAGTCTAATTCCTGGATAATGTGTTGAAGTTGACAGGAACAAACTCGTCAAAGGAGGGCCTTGATGTATCCCCCATCAACACCACGAAACTTACACATAGATGTAAATTGGCGGATCAAATGAGAATGGACTGACACGGGTATTGAAAAAGGAAATTTTTTATGGTTGACCTTTGAAGCAGATACTTCCCTTGAACACTAGGGAACAAACGGTAGATACATGACATGGACCAAAACAAGATGCAGTGGATACTCTGACTTTCTTTAGGTGATCCAAAGGAGTAAAGGAGCTCAGAATATTGGTTCAGTGCATAGGTTCAATGGGTGAAAATGTATGCAAAGATAAGGTGCCATGTTCAAGGGCGACCGTAAGAGTGACCTATGATGTTTTCAAAAACTGTTTGGTTTGCTTCCTTCAATTCCCCCCCCATCTAGATAGAAGAATACCTCTTTTTATTTTTATGAGATCGAGGAGGATAACACATGCTTGATATAACTCACCTTCGGTAAGTTCCTCTTCTTTTGTTTAATGAACCAGAAGAAGTAAGGGTCCGGTCCCATATAGGCCCTTCAATGTATAATTTTTAACGAGTCCAAAGAAGGTCAACTCGGTTGTTTTTCATGTTTAAAGAGTCTAAAAATAACTTAAAGGTGACTCTAGGGGGTTACTTTTTCATGTATCCATGCGATTCCAAAAAATATATAAAAGTCTACTCAGTTGCATTCTCATGTTTTTTCAAGCATGAGAAGGAACTAAGACTGTGCTCGTTAATGTGACAAGGTAAAATCGAACAATACCACTTCGAAAACTGCAAATAATCACAAATATGCATTCCAGGGAATTAATAATATCTCCAAAATGATTTTAAAACCCAAAAAGGACTATATGTTAATAAAACATGAAGCTTATATCAATGAAATAGGGTCAAAAATTGTTTTTACCAATTCATTTGTGCCAAAACTTCTAGTAGTGGAGAAAAATCGACTTTGGAGAGCGATTGTTGAAGTCATCAGTGTTGGAGCTACAGTGAGCCATTTCTTCTTATGTACAGATTAGGTTGGTCCTAAACACCTTCTAGTCATTTTGCATGGTTTAAAAATTAATTTTAGGTAATGTTTTGGTTTTATTTTGATGCCATAGGGAGGCCTAGGCACCAAAAAATATTGACGCTCCCCCAAAGGGCTAAGGTGAGTGCTTCCCATGATTTTGGCGCTCTGGTGTACACTCTAGGGGGGTGTTGGTGGTTTGATAACGCAATTAAGGGAGCACCGATGCAACAAGTAAAAATGTTTTTAATTTCAAGAAAAAATTACCCAAGAAATTGTTATGACAAGATGACTAATGGATCTTTGTTGATTGAATTTGTAGTTTGCATTGGTAAAAATCCATGATCGAGTGGAAGGAACATGAGAATGAGCTCAATGAATTGGAAGCATTACAAAACCCCCAATCAAGGGCTGCATTGAGTAATTGCGGGCTCCTCAAATATTTTAAGTTGCGGAAGATGAAGAAGGAGGTCCTTCTACTGGAGCACATGATTGGGTTATGGAACACTATTGAACATGGGTTTCAAATGGGGCCGCAGATGCTCAATATTGATTTAGAGGACGTTTACTTCCTGAATGGCCTCTCAAAGAGAGGGTCCCCTATTATCTTATCCGGACAGCAGGCACTTCTAGTTCCTGTTGAAGAATATGTATCAAACCACTGCATTCCAGGATCACAATTGGTTGGAGGTAGGATTGTGATAAAAGATGTTAGGGATCTGCCTCTTTGATCCATTTTATTTGGCATCACAAATTTGGCAGGTAGTACCAGTGCCCACTTGACTTCTAGGTCCCAGATGGCCTATGCTCTACAATGTGTAGAGCCAACTTTGAGGGATCTGCCTCTTTGATCCATTTTATTTGGCATCACAAATTTGGCAGGTAGTACCAGTGCCCACTTGACTTCTAGGTCCCAAATGGCCTATGCTCTACAATGTGTAGAGCCAACTTTGTTTAACTGGAGCACAACCTTCCTTCACAATGTGAAGGATCAGATTTCAAGATGTGGGATGGCGAAGCAAAAGAAGTTTGGTTGCGGTTCATTTTTGGTTTCATTCTTCTTAGAGTAAATCCCACAGATGCAACCACATATCACACTAGTAGTATGACCTATAGGTGAACCATGCATGGAGCATCGGATGAGTCTGTCTCCAAGGTTGGGGATGGACTCATAGTTCAAATTCACATGTGACTTATTTGCTTGGCTAAGACCAATTGATTGTCATCAAGGACTTTCCGTACGTTGGAGTGGATTTCCGAGGTAGCATGGAACTGGTTCTTCCAATTGCGATGGATTGGGATGCGTCAAGTATGAAACCAAAGACCTTGTCAAGTGTTTTTTGATTTTTTAAATTTTTATATTATTTTTATGTGTATTTAGAGGGGCATTTAACATATGTATTATTTCACCATGCAGACAGAGGAGCAACAGGTCCAGCGAAGATACTAACACTGGGGTGTCGCAGAGACACACATATTGTTATGGAGCGTGAGGTAGCAGTGGGGGGTCTCCGGGAGGTTGAGAGGAACCTTTGTGGTCTCACGATGGGTGTTCCTCCTCTTAGGAGGAGAGATGTACCTTTTCACTTACAAATAAACACAATAGGAGTTCCAGAGAGCCTAACCTACCTACTCAAACGAGTGGCCCATGCAGTAGTGTGCTACTCAGAGCACAACGTGGTGCGGGAGGACTAGAATCCTCCTGATGTTTTGTATAGTCTGTACAATGATATTATGGGAATGAGGACCCAAATTGTTCCCTCTTATGTACATTTTTGATGTAACAAAACATTTTCTATCACGCATTATATATATACAGATATTGAGTTTTATGGAGCCAATGATGTTTTGCAAATAATATTTGTGTGATGTATTTATTTTACATGAGATGCATTTTATATGATTTATTTCCTTTATAAAAATTCATCCATGCACAAGATAATGATCCATAATATAATTTTCTAGTGAATCCGAAGTTGTATTAAGTCCTCTTGGTATGTGTATATATTCTATGAACTCAAACATTCTTTCAAGACGACAAAATCATAGGTGGATACGCAAAAGAATAGGATTGTGAATGGCGTAGACCCGATTAAGTTGGCAAACCATGATTTGAGAGTCTAGGCTAATGATCATGAGAGATATACCTAGGGACAAGGATTTAGTTAAAAGTCTGATGACAGTGTGATATTCTGCCATGTTATTGGTTGTCAATCCTAGGAAAACGCCTCCTAAACTCACTAACTCTTCCGAGTGGTAAATGACCCAAGTTGTAGAAGCGATATTCTGGGTGTGTCAACTAGCGCCATTTTCAAACCTGATAAAGATAGGAAAGGAAGATGTCATATGCGCACACAATCACAAGATAAAGTATAAGAGGCTGAGACAAAACTTGTACACGCAAGAGAAAAAGACACACCAAAACTAAATTACAATAGTGTGAAAAGCATGCATGCTAGATGTTCTATGCATATTAATTCTTAAGGTAAATCCCATTCTGGGGCTCACCAAGGGAGGTTCCATCATAGTCAACTAGCTCATAGGCGCCTCTATGTAACACATGTTTCATGATGTAAGGACCATGCCACAGAGGTTCTAACTTTCCTGTCCCTAACTTATCATGAGCCTGGTCATAAATGAGAACTAGGTCTCCTTCTGCAAAAGTACGAGGGTGGATGGATTTTTCATATTGAATCTTCATTCAATTTTGATATGTCTCTTTAATGAGAGTAGCATCACAAAGTGTTTCATCCAGCCTAGTCAGATATAGAAAACGTTCTTCTTCAACAGAAGTGTGAGGCATGAGTTCTACTTTGAGTTTCAACGAGGGAATTTTTCACTCGATTGGTAATATGGATTCTATACCATATACTAACTAGAAAGGAGTGAATCTAGTAGCAGTTTTCACTGAGGTGTGGTAATCCCAGAGAGCGGAGAAAAGTTGTAGATGCCAAGATGTATTGTTTTCCCCTACCACACGTTGAATCATGGTTTTAAGGACCTTGTTGATAGATTCAACTTGTTTTTTTTCTTGAGGATAGTAAGTGGATGAGTTCTCATGGAGAAAACCCAACTTGGCCTGTAACTCACTTATCATCTAGTTTTGGAAGTGTGAACCATGATCAGTGACAATGGCTTGTGGAATACCAAAGTGAGTGATGATGTGGTTGAAGATAAAAAGTGTTGCAGTACAACCATCATTCATAAAGGTAGGCATAGCCTCAACCCATTTTGTGAAGTAATCAATGACAACAATGATATGACCATACCCCCCGGCTAAGGTATTATTACACTGCATGAAATGAATGCCCCATTTTTCAAAGGGTTCAATGGCGACAATAGGATGTAGCGGAGCGGGGTGGGTGCGTGCTTTTTTATGAAATACTTGGTAGGGTGGGAATGTTTTGATAGCCTTGATACAATCTTTGAAGATAGAGGGCCAAAATTAACCAGCACATAAAAATTTCTAAGCGATAGCCATCCCAGAAAGGTGATTGCCACATGCTCCAAGGTGACAGTCATTAAGAACATGTTTAGCCTCTTCATGAGTCAAACAACCTCGTAGGATAGTGTCGATACCACGATGATATAAAGTATCACCGATGATAAGGTAGCATCGAGAATGGTGACGAATATGACGACGTTCTTCACGGGAGATATTAGGCTGAAAACATTGGGTTTGAAGATATAGGAGGATATCTCCATACCAAGTATCAGACGTGCTGATGAGGAACATAGTTTGATCGAGGAGAGAATCTCTGGGATTAGTATATTCATCAACATGGGGAAGGTTGCAGATAAGTTCCACAAACACCAAGAATATTTTGGCTTTGGACTTAGAGAACTCAAGATCAAATTCCTGAAGGATGACTATCCATCTGGAGTATTTTCCCCCAAGGACTTGACGTGTCTAAATATGATACATGGGGTTAGAGTCTGCGATAACTGTGATAGTGTGTAGCAAGATGTAATGGAGAAATATCTGGACAACAATGACAGCTGTCAGAGCCAACTTTTCAACATGTGAATATCGGAGCTCGAGACCGGATAGAATTTTACTCAAATAATATATCACATCTTCATCATCATTAGGGTCCTCTTGAACTAACACCATAGCAATAGTGGAAGTACATGCTGCTAAGTAAAGGATGTAGTCCTGTGCATAATGTGGAGGATGCAACAGAGGTGTGTTGGTCAATGCATGCTTAAGAGCGTCAAAAGATCGTTGATCAGTGTCATCCTAGATGAAAGGAGTGTATTTATACAACAATCTCATAAATCCTTTGGTAATATCAGTGTAGTTACATATAAAACGAGGAATAAATTTTCCTTTCCCCTGCAAACTTTGTAGTTGGGTCAAATTATTAGGCAGAGGTAAATCCATGATAGCTTTAATATTTAAAGGATCTACCCTAATCCTATCTTTGGAAACAATGAAACCGAGGAGTCGACCTGATTTGATGACAAAGATGCACTTGTGTGGGTTCAAATGAATACGGTAGAACTGACATCGAAGAAAAATATCATGTAGATGACCAATATGGTCCGACCGACTAGATGAATGGGTAGGTAAATCGTCGAGGTAAGGTTCTGCAATATGTTTCATATCATGGAAAGCATATGACATGGCCTGCTGGAAGGTAGCACCAACATTTTTGAGACCAAACAGTAGTTTCTGATAGGTGAAATTTTCCCATGGGAAGATGAAGGTTGTCTTATGTTGATTAGCGGGTAGAATGTCAATCTGGTTGTATCTTGATAATCCATCCATGAAAGAGAAAATCACGCTGCCAGCGCAATTATTAATGATTTGGTCGATGGAGGGTGTGGGTTAATTGTCTTTTGGACAAGCCTTGTTAATGTCCCTATAATCAACGCAGACACAAATGGTCCCTTGTTTCTTAGCAACCAGAGCAATGTGAGAAACCCATTCCATCAAGGGGACAAGATAGATGAAGCCAAATTTCAATAGTTTCTCAACTTCTACCTTTATGGTTGTGGTTTTCTTGGGATGAACCAGGCAAATTTTTTGTTGAACAGGTTTAACACCTGGGTAAGTTTTAATTTCATGCACAATGATCGAAGGACTGATCCCTGGCATTTCCTCATAGCTCCAAGCGAAGACATTGCATAATTATTTAAATAAAGCGGTGTAAGAAACCAATTCCTCGAGCAAACAATTAGCACCAAGATTAATATTTTCCATGATACCTTCTTTGATCGAAATATCAATAACGATTGTAGAAGATATGTTGCCCAAATTCCCCTCCGAAATGGTATCCTGAGTAAGTATAGGAGATTGTGGAGAATCAACAACATCGGGGGGGAATATAGAGTGTATGTCTTCTTGAATTTCTTTGAGTGGTGGAAGAAAAGAAGATCGATGATGGTTATCATCCCAAGGTACTTCGCCAATTCTAAGCATTTCCATAATCGATGCATCTAAGGGGAAAATCTCGGAAATGTAGTCAAAATCTAAGGACAAGGAGTTCAACCAAGATGGAATCGAGTAGGTGTCGAGTGCCAATAGATGTTGGTCATCCGAGGAGGGAGAGGCAGATTGAATAGCAATGTATGAAGCATCAACAGGACTAAGTGGCATAGTGTCACCTAGTGTATCGAAATCTAAAGGACTAGGTACAACCTAGGGATCAAATGATTCCAAAGACTGATAGGCCATAGTCAAGATCATATGGATTGTGGCAATATGTTTTGTGGTAGGAGGAAGTGGTGCAAGGAAAGTACCCATAAGGGAAGAGTCTTTTAACAGACCTACACCAACACTTTCATATGTGATCTCCCAAGAAAGGAATATTGTTGGTAGCGAGAGCGCAAGCATCGGGTGTACATAAATCTAACTGATCGACAGTGACAAGTTTTCCTTGATGAGGAAATTGTACACATCAAAACACCGATGAGATGACAACAGTCATGGCATAAAACCAACTTCTACCTAGTAACAAGTTGTAATCGAGGGGAGCATCGACCACCTTGACATCAACAGAGACGATTTTTCTGCCCAACTGAATGACTAAGGACTGCAAGAGTCTGTGAGGATGAAAACCTCTCCCATCAAATGCGCGTAACATCATAGGGTATTTGTTAAGTGCGGGTGATTTTAATCCTTTCGAAAAATCTAAAGACATGACACAAGTAGAGGCTCCCTCATCCAAGATAGTGCGGTAGATGTGTTGTTTATGAACAATAACATCAATTTGAAAAGCACGTTGGTGAGAAAGTCATGACTTAAATTTGTCTAGGTTAAACATGATATTATTGGACAACTTAGGATAAAAGGCGCCAATAGCAGCCAAGAGCGTTCTACATTGACTTGGGCAGTGTTGTAGAACTTCCAACATAGACATAGCACACGGTGCTTGATCCAAATCTTTAACAATGTTGTAGTTTTGGGCAACATACGAACTAGGATTAAAAGTAGATTTACGGATGGTGCTCTTGGGAGGGAATAATATAAATTCAAATGTAAGCTTCTCTATCTAAAGTGACCTAGATGGAGGAATAATAGAAGGAGTAATAACGGACGAAGGAGATGGATCTGGTAAAGAACTGTTAGTGACCTTTTCTTTGTCAAGTTTAGCTGGAGTGTCATATGTCATAGAGAGGGTGGTTAAATAAATCTCATTGAACATATAGATATGAGAACTCATTGAGGCTTCATCATTAGGAGGGTGGCTGGAACTGCCCCCTGGAGAGGGGGTTTGAGCAACCATAGATTGTTGTTGAGAAAAAGTTTGTGTTAACATGGCCGGTTGGGAATTCCCTTTGAAAATTTTGGCAACTTCGTCACGATGTGGACAGTCTCAAGTGATCGTCACCACAAATAACACATGGGGAATTCAGTTTTCGCTGTGGCTGATTTTCGATAGCAGATGGTGGAGTTTGAGTTTTGGGTTGTTCATTATTATTATTCTTTTTGGGTTTATTTTTTTGTCTTATTCTTACCTCCAGATTTTTGTGAAAGGGTAGATTGAACTGCATTCACCTCAGAGACTTGATTTTGGAGGGAGGTAGAGGAGAGTGAGGTCAAACTGGGAGTGGGTACCGAATCATATATATTTACAATTCCAATTGACTGTGNTGGAGGGAGGTAGAGGAGAGTGAGGTCAAACTGGGAGTGGGTACCGAATCATATAGATTTACAATTCCAATTGACTGTGAAGTAGATTGGGTTTTGACGGAGCCGATAACTCCATCCGCATGTGAGGTGGCTGAAGGTTTAGATGGATCGGTAGTGGCACAGGTAGAATTTGGGATCAACTCGTACAAAGTACCAGATTGTGAATAAACCAAATCTAAGTACTGAGCCCGAGCAATGTATTCTTCCTTGGTGACTACACCGCCCATAGCGACATCATGAGAAATCAAGGGTAATAGTGATTTAGTGAACCATTTTGCCAATAATTGGTCAGGAATGATTGCTTTGATCAACCTTCGTCATCGTCTCCACTCATGAATGTGATCAGAGATATGCACAGAGTTGGTCTGATGAAGGGAGGTCAAGAGTTTGGTACCTGTCTCATAACAGATGGGTAGTTGAAAGTGTGTGAGAAAGGACATGGCAAGGGAGTTGAAATCTTGAAAAGAGCCTCGTGGAAGTTCAATATACCACTTGGTTGCTGAGCCTGTAAGAGTACACTGGAAGAGACGCAAATGTATAGAATCATCCATTAATGAGTTTGATGAAAACCATAAATGGAATGTCATCACATGGTTATTTGAGTCTTCTCCAGGTTTACCGTCAAAATTTGAGATATCAGAAGGTAATTTAACAAGAATCACTGGTCAATAGAGAGAATGTAGTATAGGATCATTGGTCAACTGAGACAAATCTGGGAGATCCAGAGTATCAAGGAAGGTTAATTTTCGGTTAACCTGAGGGTGATATTGGTGTGGCATAGGGACACCAGTAGGGCCATAAAATGGGTTAGATGGATAATTATATGTAGAAAGTCCTCCTACATACTATTGTTGTTGACCAGAATAAATAGGATTTGTTGATGGTTGAGAAACATTTGCTAGTGGGGGATAAAATAATTTCCCTTGAGGAGGGTAACCAGTTTGTCCCTGAGGTGGATACAAATTAACCCCATGAGGAGGATAAACATTAGACCCTTGAGGAGGATAAGGTTGTTGACCCTGAGGATGTTGTCCCCGACACGTTTGTAGGTTGCCTTGGAAAGGAAGGTTCCAAGGTAGAGCACGCCCCCCAAGCTGAGGTTGTGTCCCAATCTGAGGTTGACCCCAATTTGAGGTTTCCCCCTAGTTTGAGTTTGACCCCCAAATTGAGGTTTCCCCCCAGTTTGAGTTTGACCCCCAAATTGAGGTTGCCCCCCATTTTGAGGTTGACCTCCTACAAGAATCTGGGAACTAAAAGTGAACAAATCATTGGTGCCTCCAATTGGATTGGATCCACCAAGGCCAAATCCTCCAAGCAGAGGTGTAGGTATAAAACCAACAATGAAGTTATACCTAGGAGGAAAAAAAAGTCTAGAACCTCCGGAAGAAACCTGGGTGGTGATAGCAACAGAAGTATTCAAATATCTATACCCAGGGGGAAATGATGGATTTGGTCTAAGTAGTGTCCCAATTGGAGCTTGGGGCATGATCACATTTCTGGTGGGGATCATGGTAGCTTGCGGGACCATAGTAGAATGGTCCATCAGAATAGTAGGGATCGAGTGAGAACCAATCAACAATTGGTCTAAAACAGTGGTGACATTATTGGTAGTGCCAATAAAATGGTCTAAAGGTACCGTATAGGTAACATGTGTCTCATGAATTTGTGATTCCATAGGTCAATCAGGAATTTCTCCTAGGTTACCGTACAGATCATGTACTGTCAAGGGATATAACCAAAACCAGAGGTTCCAACAGTGTGAGTCGGGGTCCTAAATGATTCACTTTGGAAAAGTGGATCCTCTACTCGAGATTCGGTGTTAGGTCCGGTAGGTATTTCGGTATCAACGACAATGTCTCCAAATGTGTTTACCTGGGGTATATGTGGATTACTTGAAAGACTCAATGTTGTATTAACAGGGAGGCGGAAAGCCTCTAAAGAGTCTGAAACAATTCAAAATCTTTCCAAAGAGTGTGTGCTTCCAGCTTCAGAAGATAATTCGTTATTAGCCTCAGGAGGGCCTTCTGGTGAGTTAGGAAGAAAATTTAGGTAACCTTTTGAATATTCTAGGGGTAGCCCTTGCATCGTACGTGAGAGATGAAGGCTAATGTTTCTTGAGCTAAGAAACGAACAAAAGAAATTTATGGCTGACTAGAGAAAAAAAACAACATTCACTAATAAAATCTAGGAACCAAACCAAGCAAACAAAACTTCTCTCAATGACCGTACTAGTTGGTGATGAAATCCAACATCGTGTGATCAAGTAAATAAGGGGCTAGGCTATGAGATGGGGGAACAATTACGATGGAGACCCGCTTAACATAATTACGCCTTGGTGCAACCTTCCACCTAGTAATTGTGGATTTACCCTCCAAGGAGCTCAAGTGAGTTTGACCACTATTTGTTCTAGGTACAACAAATACTTCCCTTCACCATCACCTTGTGTAAATACCCTAAATATTATGGCTACTAAGGACACCAACTCGCAGTCATCCCCTGGGAGGTTACAGTTGATAGTCCAGTCCGAACGTATGGGCAGGATAACAAGTCTGAAATTCTTCGAGAGAACTGAGGACAAGTGGACCGGTAGAACTCCAGAGGACCCCAAACGGATTCAGAATTCACAAAGCATCGAGACCAAATGAAGAAAGTTGAGCCTCAAGAAGAATCCCCAATATACGATCTAACTACTATGAACGTTTGAACCACAGAGGGATAATCTTTGTAACTCTCTCGAATGCGACCTCGTGCGTAACCCCTGTGTGAGAGGGGATCCCAGAAAGATTATATGGAAATTGGATTTGATCTCCCTATCACAATATGATAATGTTTGTTTTGAATGCTTCGGAGAGTTGTACTCACTTCCTAATCCAAAGCGCTAATCCTAGTCTAATGTTGGTGGAAGAATCTAAAAATAAAACTTTCTAGATCGATTTTAATTAGCGTTGATTTTTGTAGTTATTCTTTACTCAGAGGTGTATGAGAGTGAAACTCATGATATTATGACTCGATTATAAAAAATGCATAAGAAATGATAAGCAATCTTTTCTTTTAATGAAATTTTATTTAAGGGAAGGAGAAGAAATTTTCTTTTCACTGTCAAACACTAAAAAAATTGCAGAGATTTCATGCAATTGTTCTCAATCAAGAATCCAATTCGATGCTAACCTATTCAGAAAATGATCCTAATATCCAAAAACCAATCGTGAAAATCTATCTCTTTGTTTAAACATGAATTATAATCAACTTGATTCAAAGATTCTCATGTCAACGAAACTTAA
>JZKD02S1768946.1:811830-840188 GCA_000966675.3 Picea glauca | reverse complement strand
AAAGCATCTGTGCTATGACCATCCATGCTTTTTCGCCTCATCTCTTCAGATAACAAGGATGCAACTACATCCTCATACTTCAATGTAGATTGAGTGGTACTACCTATTGCTACAATCAAATTATCCCAAGAGTCTGGAAAAGAGCATAAAAAAGTAATACACTTATCTTTTTCTCCAACCGTAATATTAACAGAGCCAAGTTGACTTACCAGAGTATTAAAGGCATTTAGATGTTCTGTCACATAATCTCCATCTTCCATCCTAAGATGATACAAATTTTTTCGAAGAAACAACTTGTTTACCAGGGACTTTGATTGATACAAATTCCCCAACTTATCCCATAGTTTCTTGTCTATAGATTCTCCTGAGACATTCAACAACACTGAATTTGCGAGGCGGAGTCGAATAGTACTCCTTTCTCTTTTTTCCAACTTCTCCCAATATTCCTTCAACATACTAGTATGTGGTGTACTGGTAGTTTGTGTACTAGTAGGTTGTGTACTAGTAGCCTATGTGCTAGTAGACGATGTACCAGTAGGCTGTGTACCAAGATCCACAATGATCCATTGTTCTTTGTCTACAAGAAGGTCCTCCATCTTCATATCCCATAGATCAAAGTTTTTACCAATGAACGTCTCTATCTCGATTCTAGATGAGCTTGCCATTCCTCTTTCTATACTCAAATATCCATTGCATAATCTCCCACTAAACCTAGGTTTATGACAGACCCAAGATAAACTTGATCTATCAAGACCGAGCCCAACCCTCAACAACAAAGGTGTCCCTTTGAAGCCAAAAATGAGCTCCGATACTGCATGTAAGTTTTAAACCTGTGAAGTAAAGAAATGCATACAGATTCTTAAGAAAAACAAAATTTAATCAATGGCTCATTCACATAGTACACAAAGATTTATACCGGAAACCCTCAACCGGGAAAACCTTTCTTATATTCATTATCTCGAATTTCACCATTCACTATACAATATATACAATGTTTTTAGGTATTGCGTAGATACAAAAACCCTAATCCCTAAAACTGGGATTATTTTTAGTAAACCACTAAAAATAGCAAAATCCGCTAAAAATAGCAAAAACCGCCCAAAATAAATTTCGGGGTGCTACCCCGAATGTTGTGCATAACCAGGGGGGGGCATACCTACCCCCCCTTGGGACCCCCCTAGGAAATCACTCGGTGCACATGGCACAAGCAGAGCACTAGTACGAGGGATCATCAGATCCAGTTGTCATATTTGATGTGCCCACACACATACATGCAAAGAATATAACACATACCCAACACCAATGCTCCCTCTAGAACCATGCCTCTTCCCTCTACATATGATAAATATCTCACCCTTTGTCAGCAATGACAAAGGTATCTTTCCATTTGGGGTTGCTCCCCGTAACTGACTCATCTGATATCCCAACCCGTATTGCCCTCTTTATGGTGCTTCCTCGTCTACATCTAAGACATATAAGATAAGCATTCAAAAGCATTCATTTCGGAGTAGAAATAACTCCAAGTCTCTAGAGAGGATACTCAAAGGCTTCCCGTGGAAGCGGTTTTGTAAAGATGTTTGCCACTTGTTCTTTTATTCCCACATATTCAAATTTGATGTTCTTTTCTGCAACCTGTTCTTGTAGAAAGTGTTACTTGATTGGTATGTGATTCATCTTGGATTGTATCACCGAGTTCTTTGAGATACTGATGGTGGTTTTATTATTACAATATATCGGAATGGGCTCATCATACTCAACCTGTATATCTTTCATAGTTTGTTTTATCCATAGAACCTATGTACAACATGTTGCTACTGCAAAATACTCTTCCTCGACTGTAGATAAATATACTGATGACTTTTTATTTCTTAGCCATGATACTAAACACTCACCTAAGTAGAACGTTGCTCCACTGGTGCTTTGTCAGTCATCAATGAAACCTGCCACCTGTCCAATTGGCTGCATTGCATCTGGTCTAGATGTTGTCACATATAGTAGGCTACCAATCATTGACATGTATTGCCTCTGATCTATAGTCTTTGAATCATCATCTTTGCTCAACTTGCAACTGGTTTGCATGGGAGTGATAACTGGTTTGCAATCTTCCTTTCCGAAACTCTTTAGCATTTCTATGATATACTTGGTTTGAGAAATAAAAATTCCTTGGTTTCTTTGACATATATGAAGACCCTAAAAGAAGGATAGTTCTCCAAGTAATGACATTTCAAATTCATTTTTCATTTCCTTTGCAAATTTTTGGCTTAACCTGTCATCAGTACTTCCAAAAATAATATCATCAACATAAACTTCAATTAAAAAAATACTATATTGAGTTACCTTGATGTAGAGGTTGTTGTCTGCACTTCCCTTTCTGAACCCTGCCCATTGTAGATATTTATCCAGTCTAGAGTACCATGCTCTAGGAGCCTTTTTTAGACCATACAAGGCCTTCTTTAATTTACACACATAATATGCATTCTATGAAAACTGAAATCCTTCTGGTTGTTCAATGTAGACTTCTTCTTCAAGTTCCCCATTCAGAAAAACTGATTTTATGTCCATATGATACACTTTAATATTTTTGGAGCATTCATAAGATAAAAGAAATCGTATTGCTTCCATTCTGGTAATTGGGGAAAATGTCTCTTCAAAGTCGATTCCTTCAACCTGTGTATATCCTTTACATAACAATCTAGCTTTGTTGCTTGTAAATTGTCCATCTTCATTCAATTTATTCCTCTATACTCACTTTGTGTCGATCACATTCTTATCCTTTAGTATTGGAACCAATTCCCAAGTGTCATTTTTCTCTATTTGATCCAATTCTTCAATCATGGCCTTATTCCAAAATTCATCCTTGTTGGCCTCTTCAAAATAGGTTGATTCAATCATAGATGCGAGTGTTAGGTGCGTTTGTTCTGGTGAACATATTCTTCTTCTAGTCTCAACTCCTGCATCTTTGTTTCCGATAATTTGATTTGAAGGATGATTCTTCTGTACTCATCTTCTAGGTGTCTTTGGAGGAACTTGATGAACTTGATTTTCTTATTTTGTCGGATCCTCTTCATCTCCCCCTTCTACTTCTTTTTCATCTTCTTCTTCTTCTTTGTAAAGTTGTTCCATTGATTCATTTTCTTCTTCCTTTAATTCTTGTCTACCTGTTTCATCAATTGTTTTGTTGATGCTTTCCACAAATTTGTTCAATATCAGGTTGTAACACTTGTATTCTTTCCTTGTACTCAAGTAACCAACAAGTACTCATTTTTCCACATGAGAGTCAAACTTTCCCATTCTGCCATCTTCTCTTTTGATGTAACATTTGCTTCCAAAAACTTTGAAGTGCTTCACATTTGTTGGTGTTCCTTTCCATAGCTTGTAGGGAGTTTTGTCAGTGTTGTTTCTGAGCATTACTCTATTTTGAATGTGAACTGTTGTATGCACTACCTGTGTCCAAAAGATATTTGTCAATTTGGAATCCATTAGCATTGTTTGAGCCATTTCCTGTACTATCATATTCTTTCTTTCAACAACTCCATTCTGTTGACGTGTCCTAGCAATGACGAATTTTCTTTTTATTCCATGCCTGCTGCAGTAGTCCATAAATTCCTTTGAAGTGAACTCTCCTCCATTATCGGATCTCAAGCATTTGATTTTTGAATCCGTTTCATTTTCACCATTTCCATGTAGACCTTGAAGTTTTCAAAAGATTTTGACTTATTCCTGAAAAAGAAAACTACAATCATTCTTGTATAATCATGAACTAATAACATAAAATGTTTCTCACCTTTCAAACCCTTTGTTGTATTTGGTCAAACTAGATTAGTATGCACAATTTCTAGTGGTCTTGTCGTTGAATATTCTTTTGATATTAACCTGGTCTTTGTTTTCTTTCCTTGTTGACAATGCTTGCATAAAGTGTTGGTTGGTTTCATGATCTGGGGCATTTTTCTAACTACTTCCCTTTTGCTGACTTTGACAAGGTTATCAAATTGTATGTGACCCATTCTTCTATGCCATAGCCAACTTTCATCTTTCTTTCCTAGGCAACACTTTTCATTTCCAATTTCACTTAATACATATATGTTGCTTGAAGTTCTTGCAGTTGTTGCAATCAATTTTCCTGAACCTTCTTTTCTTATCTCTCCCTTTTGTGAATCAAAAGTAACTTTTATGAACTTGGTCACACATTTGACTCACACTTAGAAGATTATGTTTCATATCTTCTACTAGTAGAACATTTTCTGCCTGGGTATTCTTGTTCCCAATTTTGACTATGCCTTTTCCAATGATTTTAGTTGAATCATCATTTTCGAAGGAAACTGATCCATCTCTTTCCTTTATTAATGTAAGAAACCTGTCTCTATCACCTTTCATGTGTTTTGAATAGCCACTTTCAACATACCAACCACGTTTCTTCTTCTTAGCTTGTAGAGCGAGTGTGCATTCTTCATTGCTATATTGATTCTGCTTTCTTATCCATGTCATTTTCTGAGGTTCCTATCTGTGACTGTTGTTGTTCTATTGTGGTTCTCTATGAGGGACTGAAATTATACAATCTTTGGCCATGTGTCCAAATTTGTGACATTTGTAGCATTCCACTTTAGTGCTCAAATATTCAAACCTGTTGTAACTTCTTCTCTGTGTTTCACTAGGCCTTCTTGGATAACCCTTTTGTGTATGACTTTCAAAGTTGTTTATGTTCCTATTGTTAGCTCTACAATTCACAACTTTATGTCCAAAATTATTACATAAATAACATAAACCAAAAAATATAGTTTGATACCTGGGAGTTGAAGATCTTCTAAAAGGAGGTACTCTTATGAATACGTCTTCTTCCTAAGGCCTATTTGTTTCTGTTGGTCGTTGATTTTGAAATATGAATATTCTCGGTGGAGGAGTGTCCCTGTAATTTTCTTTGTATACCTTCCTATCCCCTTTGATTGTTTTTTCATAGCTTTTCAGATATGTTTATTGTTCTATTGTTTTGGATATTGATCCATTTTCTATCTTATTGTATCGAAGTCCAGACTTGTCATGATGAGGTTTTTTACTGTTGATAATGTCATTCAAAACTTTTGAGTTGTTCTGCATATTTTTCTTTTGAATATATTTTTTTAATGTGACAAATTCTTCTTCCAAATTTCCAATGATCCCATCTCTTTCTTCTAGTTGTTCTTTGAGTGCTTCTTCAATTATTTTATCTTCTTCAATTTGAAACTTCAAATTTTTGATCATTTGTTCTAGTGCCTGAGTGTCTTCTTTCTTGTTTAGTTCCTCTTGTAGTTTCTTGTTTTTCTTCTTTTCTCTTCTGATAACTTCTATGGAACACAACAATTCTTCTCGGTGGTCAACTTATACCTCTTCATATTATTCTTCAGAGTCTTATTTATCAAAGTCTTCTACTACCATGAATATAACTCTTTCTGTCTCACTGTCACTGAATTAATCTTCATCTGATGATGAGATGTATTCTTTGGTGAATAAGCTTTTCTTGAAAACTTTATTTGTGGTTATTTTGCCTTTATATGTTTGTTTTCTATTTGAGTAACCTTCATCATTTCTCTTTTTCTTATGAGGACATTTGTTAGCAAAATGACCAATACCATCACAGTTAAAACAAATCAAAGGAATCTTACCTATATACTTGTTGTTTGTTCTCTTGTTCAATCTTCTAACAAAGTTGGCCACTTCTTCATCATCTTCCGAGATGTCACTGCTGCTGTTATGTTCTTTTTATTTTTTCTTTCCCTTTTTCTTTAGCCTTTTGGATGCTTTGAAGGCTTCTTCTTTTATATCTAGATTTTCTTATTCAGTTCTCATTTCATATGCTGTGAAGATTTCATGTAGTTCGTCCATTCTTATTGAGTTTAGATCTACTGTTTCTTCTAGTGCTGATATCTTAGGGTCAAATATCATAGGAAGAGATATTAGTACCTTTTGAATAATTACAAATTCTTTTATTTCTTCTCCCAATCCCAAGATTGAATTTATTGTTTCATCAACTCATAAAAAGTAAGCTACAATGTTCTCATTTTCCTTCATCTTTAGTTGTTTGAACTGACCTCTGTAAGTTTGAAGCTTTGTTTCTTTGAATTTTGAATCTCCTTCATAAATATTTTGAAGTTTTTCCCAAATCTCTTTATCAGATTTACAATGTACAACTTTGGTGAATACCGATTCTCTAAGACCATTTAAAATTGCATTTGTGGCTTTGGAATTATTCCGACTGAGTTTGATTGCTTTGTCATTTGTCCGTGGAACTGCTGGTGCTATCTATCCATCTACAATTGATTGCCAAATTTCAAATCCCTGTGCCTGTATATATGTCTTCATCCTTATGCTCCAAAATGCATACTTATGTCCATCAAACTATGCCATTCCATTTTTATAGATGTTTTTTCTCTCCATGATCTACCTTTCAATGGTTAAACTGGTTTCTGAAGGAACCTACTCTGATACCAATTGTTGGATTACTGAGAGGGGGGGTGAATCAATAATAAATCAATATAATCCTTTTTAACCATATAATGCAAGATTTATTTCAATGTAGTATTATCATCGAATATTTGTAGAGTAAATAAAAAATGAACAAATAAACAATCATACACATGCAAAGTACACCAGTTTTTTTATGTGGAAACCCAAAGTGGGAGAAAACCAATAAATGTTTTTCCTTATATGTCTTGAAGAATTACATTCATTGGAAGCAAACAATTCCTTTGTTTTCTAGATGCAACTAGAAGAAGGCTCCAACCCCCTAGTTTCTTAGGCTACAACCTAAGGGAAGCTCCAACTCCCCAATTCTCTGGCTACAACCAAAAGGAGGCTACAACCCCCTATGTTCTCTAGATACAACCACCTGTCCTCACCCCATCCAACCTCCTTGACATATAAATATAACGATGGAACCTCTGTCACACTATCATTGTGAGACATACTGCTGTAAACCTATACCAATAAACCTACACCAAACAACCTGTACCAATAACCTGAACCATGTATCAACCATGCTTCAACCTGTACCTCAACTTGTAATTAATATGTACCATAAAAAAGTTCATAAACCATGCACCAATATGTACCTCAACTTGCAAACCTTCCTTAACTTTAACAACAAGAGACTATCATTTTCATCAAACTTTACTTTAGTCTCACATGACTAGTTTTGGATTAGTCAACAACCCTAACTTAAAATAATCATAACTATCTACCTATAGTGAATAAATATATGAAAATAGTACACAATGTTCTTCAGTTTGTTTTATGCAATTATTCCAGGTGTCACTACTTGGAACCTCTCATAAAAAGGAGTTATATAAAAAATGACATACCTTGTTGAATTTTGTCTTATTCTAGAGAGAGAACTTGTAGAGAGTTCCACGCACAAAATATTTTTTGTATGGATATGAAAATTCTACACAGAATACTACAGACTGTACTCTAACCAACACATTTGGTCTTACTGAATTTGGATCTGTTATGAAAAATTTATGACATTTTTACCCAAAACACTTGTTTTAGACTAGTTTTAGGACTAGCCACAAACCCTATTTTCCACGGAATGTAAATCCAAAAATACAAATATCCACAAGATGAAATTTATACCACATCTATTTGGATATGTTTCCTCAATGGCATCCCATTTTCACGGTCTGATTCATTCTAGAAAAAAAGTTATTGCAAAAATGGTAAGATGACCTATAAATAACATACCTTAGAAATCATCATCAAAAGAATTTATCCTCCCTGTAATTTCGGCCTTCTTTACCTCACCTTCCCTCTGAAATTCAGCTTAGATATCCTTTGGTTTCCTTAGTCACCTATATATATTCAATATGCTAAAGTTTGATTAAAATGAGAGAGTCGTGCCTCTTATTTATACTTTTATGTAGCTTTCTCGAGGGGTTACCTTTTAACCATCTTAACCCAATTTCCTTATTTTAGGGCTAACCCACTTCTAACCACCTTCCATAATTAGAAAGTTATCCATTTAATTTTTTTTTAAATAATCCTCATTGACTTTGTCACTTCACTTTATTATTTAAATAATCCTCCTTGACTTTGTCACTTCACTTTACTATTTAAATAATCCTCCTTGACTTTGTCACTTCACTTTATTATTTAAATAATCATGTTCGACTTTTTCACTTCACTTTATTATTTAAATAATCTTTTTTGACTTTGTCACTTCACTTTATTATTTAAATAATTTCTTCTTTGCAATCACTTTGACTTCTTTGACCTTTTGGGGCTTCAAGCCAACATATAGGGTCCTCCAAATTCATAAGCCCATAACTCTCAAACCGTGAGAAGTTATGTGACATTTCACATACCACCAGAAATGATATGAAATGTACTATCCATATAGAATTGTCTTACCTGCAAATATATCAAAAATCATACCATTATACATCAAACAAACTTGGGTCCATTACCCAAACCTTTGTGCTACCGTAATTTGCTATTGGACTTTCTTCAAGGGTTGACATCAATGACAACCAACCCAATTAATAAACATGGTTTTTGATGATGCTTCCAAAGAACTCAACCCTTATAGAATTGTTTAGGGGGAAACACCTTTAGTAAACCAATAACCATGTTCTAAGTTGCCAGTGCCTACAAACTTTAGAAATGTAGGTGTCTAAGTCACTCATGCCAAATTTGATTTCTCTTGTCAGTGTGAGAAACAAGTCCAAGTAGGTCAGTATCAAGTCGTGTCATGTTATAGAATTTGTACAAATGTTCTTTCGGGTCGAGAAGCCCACTAGTGAAAATCAATATTCATTTCTTCAAATCCCAAACATAGAATGAATATGGACAAAATTTGACAATCTTACCTTTCTATGTTTGATGAGTAATAGACAATAGTTTGGCATTGAGTTTTGGCACATGATAGACATCGACAATCGTTTCTTGTCGATAGGTAACATCACCCTAACCAACAACATCCAAATAAAAATCATCATCAATATAGTTTTTCCTCTCCTTAGCTTCATCCAACCATGTGAACAAGGAGGCATCCTTAGCCATGTGATGAGTGCACCTAGATTTGACTACACATTTGTTTTTTTTAGAATGAGAAAACGAGGATTGAGAAGTTCCAAATTGGAAGGTGAAATTTTGAGCATGTCATCATTCAAAGGACATGTTCCTTCCAGGAGTTTAACCTTATCCTCTAAATTGTCTATTTTCTTATAGAATTTTTTTTTGACATGTCCATTTTTTCCAAAGTACTAACATGTTTTCTTTTTTCGACTGTACTAGGGTGCACCTATCTATCCCTTAGGTTTATGGTCACATTATGTATTTTTCTGTGTATAGGAATCAACCCCTACTCTATCCTTGGGATCCATATTTCTCTTTACCTTGAGAAAGTGGGTTTGGTGTTTACCACCAAACTTGCCTTCTTCAAGTAGTCTATGCTAATCAATAATCAAAATACTATAGAAAGATTCAAAGGTGTAATTCTTACCATATTCCTTTTGTTCTTCCCATTTGGTGTAGAAAGTCGACACGTGCTCGAATCAACTTCATCAAGACCATCTCTATGAGTTTTCCATCATTCTTTTGATAGTGATTTCCACATTCTCCCAATTTCAACTTGAGTTCTTTGTCATGTGCCAAATAGTACTCTATTATGTCAAAAGAATGAGGATCAAGAGAGATTAACTTTTCCTCCAACTGCATGACATGGATTTCATTGACTCGGTCGAACATTGAATTCAAATTCTTCTAGAATTGATGAGGGTAGTTGATTCCATTGAGGTGAAATTGAATCTCCCATGAGATATAGGCTGTGATGAACCCGACAACCTCATCCTTCTTCCCATCAACAACAAACTTCACCTAGTCATCTATTTGGATGTAGAATCACAATATTTGTATACTATCACATTCCTTTTCTCTTTAATAGTGTTTCTATATATGGTGCCCATATTTCATAATTAGATATGTTCAGAACAATAGGATCAAACTTCAAAGTCATCTTTGATATCTAGATAGAAGGTTTGTTTTCAAAGATTCCAACAACCACTAATTTGTATTTGTCTCTATACAATGAGGATGTATTGCAAGTACTAAGTTAGTTAGGGATTGACTTAAGAGCTTTATACATTATTGCTACATTACACGGTTCTTCTTGGTTTTTAAAATTTAAAATTTATAATGTTTAAATTTTTACAATTTTATTTCAACTTTTAAAAACATGTATTATACATTTTTTCTTTATTCTTTTAAGTTATGTAAAAACAATTTTTTTGAGCTATATATAATTATTGCATCACAACATTTTCTTAGAATACGTAAGATAAATAGCTTTGTTGTGAATTCTACTTGTTATAATCTAATATTAAAAGGAAATTGTAAACATATGATAATACCAATACATTTATATTACTTTATTCATCCAACTATTTGTATAGACCTCAACACACCCTTTGAAATATCAGACATTTCAATGGGTACCACTTTACTTTCCTTTTCATCTTGAATTTTGATTTATATTTCTCGCAATTTGTCTTAGACTTTCTTTTCGAAGGTTTCTCTCAATCAGTTGTGTTCAAATCCTAAATCAAATAATTACTTAAAATATGAGAACACATCCAAGTTTCAATTTGAAGCAAAAGGGGGTTAGGACTTGAAAAGTTTTCAAAAGAGAAGAAAAAATCATTAAGAACCATGTTTTCCCTTATCCTCGATAGAAAATTATGTTGATCTATGATAGTGCATCGGGCATTGACCACATCCTTTTGCAACTCAGAAATAAACAAACTATCATGTTGATATCAAATGTGCATCAACCATCAATGATAATTTTTGCATATTGCGATAATTTGAAATGGACCCTCAAACTCGCCAACGTTGATAAACGAATTGGATAAACAAACTATGAATGTACTATTTTGGAATTGGATCAATCTTGACCATTGACAGATAAAGGTAAGGTCCACCTAATTTTTGGGTATACGAGAATCCACGTCATCCAACATGAATAAAACCTGTAATTCCATGTCACTCACCACATGGGTCCTAGTATCGCCACATCAATTGACATGTCACATGAGTAACCTCGAACTGCCACATCAACTTTGCTATGTTTTATAACATGTCATCCTCTATGTCGACTTGTATGGACCCCTCCAATTTTATCAGGATTTGGGGAATCAAGTTGAAAACATTAGAAACACATATGCATAGGAAACTCGCTGACATTCATGAGCTTTTCTTCCATCAATGAATTCTATGTTATATTGAAAAAAGACATAGGATAATCATACCCATTGCTAGTTGATGCTCCATCAACATCAACTGTTCGCATTCCGAAAAAGGGCTTTCCCACGTAAAAAATGATCATGCCAATGGCTAAACCCCATGAAAGTGATGTTTAATTTGATTCGTTCATCCTGTCTCTCCTTCCAATTATGGTTGTCGAAATTTTAAATGTAGAATTAGTCATTCATGATCTTTCATGTCTACTTATGGATTTATCATGATGCACTCACCAATTAGATATTTCCATGATACAACCAACACTACCATTTGACATTTTAGGTGATAGGTCATGTGCCACAACACCATATGGACCCACATGTTTGACACGTCACCATTCTGGAAAGACATTGCACGCCAATGAGAACGAGGAGTTTTGAATATGAAATATTGTCGAGATCGATGATGAATAGTGAAATGAGAGTTGGCTTGAAATACCAATGACTTTAAAACCCTTAACCCCAATGGAAAGATCCACTACACACCAAATCACTACCATTTGAAAGTGTTGATGAATTGATAAGTGGGATTTTTGTTTTTTCGTTCTATGTGATCCATTAATGTTAAGAATGAAAAGAAAGTGGGTGCATTCAAGCACTCAGATACAAGTGATCTCCACTTGGTGAACATCACAACCCTCTCCGAAGAGTGCTCCAATGGACATGGGGAGTTCACCTCTCCCTCTCTGCATGAGCATTAAAGTTATGCTTACTTCGATGTGATGGGCATTTACTTCTCCACCCACTCCATCTTGGCTCCTGCAAAGACAAAGGATGAAGATGTGCATGGAAGGGATGTGGGTATTGAACACCCTTGGTATATTCTTCTCTCCTTCTATAAACGGTCATTTAGACCCCCTATGTCTCATTCTCGAGCCCATGGATATACTCCTCGGGTTCACAACTCTGCTCCCCGACTGACACCTCTTTGCCACCACAATCAGTGGTGAACCTGCCATTCATAGGTGGTGCTGGCTTACCCTCCTTCTCTGACTCTTGACAATGCCTCCTCGAAGGGGTTCCACCCCCAGTTTGGGAAGAGGTGGCCATGGAGGTTGCATGTCCACAAAAACTTCGTCGCACATCATGGCTAACCAAGACGATTATGACTACATAGTTCCAAATTCTCTTTGACAACTATTAGACGATTGGTAGGAAAAATTAATGATCTCTCTCACAGCCACTCGAGGCACCCCTAGGAATCACAACAGTTATTGGGTCGTGAAAAACCTCCTTTCTTGCTCCCTTCTCATCCTCTCGAGGGTGTTTTTGTCCTGATCCCTTACAACTTGCCTCGATCCCCCAAATCCCACTCTCCTCATCCAGAGGTCCCCTCCAATAACTTGAATTAACCATAGAATGAAGGAAATCCTGTGGCATAGGCTTAACCCGATAAGAAAAGCGTGCAAATGCCTCCCTCCATCAAAAGCGTTGGTCCACCAATCAAAGAACCAAGCTCAAACAACACCAACTCTTCCAGTGACAATGATTTTTGTGGCCGCCCTGTTGTGGAAGAGCTCCCTTTGGATGGCCCTCCAAGTGTTCCTGACAATCTTATTTAATTCCTAAGCTCTTGTTTATTTTAATTTTTATAGTCTAGTTTAGTCTATGTTTTCATGACAACAATTACAATGTCAAATATTTTAAATGATTTTTCTGAGCTTGGTTTCCCTTCAAAGGATAGGCATGTTTTTCAAGCTTCATTAAGCTTGGTTTCCCATCTTGGGTAGGCCTCTTTTTCCAGGTTTTTATTGTCAAACTTCTTAGAATGATCTCCCCACAACTCATTGTTGTTTTTTTCCCTATATTTTTACTATATTTTTAATAGAATAGTGCTAGAATTTACAAAAACAAATGGGTGCATTCAAGCATGAAATATTTACATGATCCAATTGTACCCTATGGTTTAACTGACGGAATTGACTGGTAAAGTGTTAGAATATATGAGAATGATTTTTTTTGTTTAGGAATTTTTACCATCGATTGTTTAAGAGAGATTACATAGTGAAGAGCATCTGGAGACCAAGCATTGTGCATATTAAAAATATATTATTTCCCAATTTAGAGCTTTGTGACCAAAACCGGTAAGTGTTGATGTTAGTTTCTTGTTTCTTCACTAGGTATGCATTTTGTTTCAATAATTGTTATATTTCTTGTTGGCATAGGGGCAGACTCAGGGTTCAACGCTCAAGAGCACACCAACAAAACCCTAACTACTAGCCCTTCTGGCAACACCTACAAAGCAGATGAAGTCTCACCTGAGGTAGAGGCAGGGGTGGTTGTAAGACTCAGGTGTCTTCAACCTTAGCTGGGACACATATCTGTGATTATCTTGCTTACTGTGCACTTAGAATCAGTTATTTCATAATATACATTCATTAATACACTTCACAGAAAGCACAGAGCACCTCGATAATTACTCAGATCAAGCACTTAGCAATGATAAACACATTATACTCAATAGATTAAGCACCTAGCATCGTATGTATCATATCTAGCATGCATTCATACCTCATAAGAACAAAGCATCAATAGATCTATCTAAAAATATCAGATCACTTGGCAAGAGAGAGGGGCAAACACATAAGAACAAATCATATAGCACCATACACATAGTTAATGTGGTTCACCCCCACCCTGGGGCTACATCCACAAAGTCTTATTTATATTATCTTTGTCAAGAAGTTACAACACAGAGCTTCAATGATCCCTACTTTGCACAGGATAGAAGATCTGTGCAACTCACTAGATCCTTCTTCCTCACTCCTCAACATCCAACTATAACAATCAACACTTAGCCCTCCGATCTCATGCACAGAGCTCTCTAAGATACATCCGATCACACATATCAAAATACTAGCACTAATCTCTCATTCATACACCACGCAGATGTATTACATTACTATCTCTCCTATCTTATTATCTATATTTCCTATTTATAGATTACAAAATGGGTCTAAACATGGGTAAACCCACGGGCCGACATCCCTTTCCCACTACATCAACCCAAAACCCTAAAATGGATATCAAAATAGGTCTTTCTTCCTTATTTTCTACTTGACGTTGCGCTCCTTCCTTGGGAAGTTGTCACAGTCCCAAAAGTGGTCAAATATGACCAAGTACTCTTCATAACTTGGTCAAGGGCCAATAGGCCCTCAACACTCACCTATGACTTGCCCTGAGTCACTCTTCTTTGGGTAACTCTGCCTCGAAGGCCTTGAGCTTCACTCGCGCTACTTTGACCTGTTGCTTTGATATTGCTTCTTTCTCGGTAAACTCCTGAATGAGTGCGTTACTAACTGGTCCTTCTAAGCGCTGCTCTACTGTGTTCATGACCTATTCCAGGTCTGTCCCTTGTCTCTCAATCTCTAAGAATAGTTGACATGCCCTATCCTGCAAAGGTTGAAGTTGTTGCATTACTTCCATGACCTTTCTCTGGATCATATGACTCTACTGCTATACGACATGTTGTTTGTAACGACCTCCTCGTTACGACAAAAATTCAGAGAATAGGTGCAATTTTTTTTTTGTTTAAGGTGTGTGCGCACGTGTAGAAGTAACAAACACACTTGACTCTATGTCGCCACTCGACAACCAACAAGACGCAACAACGATGTTCAGCACAAGAAGACGGAAGGCACACAATGAGTAACTGCAATAATATATGACCATAGGCATAAGGCGCACAACACAAACATTAAGACATATTGGGGGTGCACAGTAAGAACATAGAGGGAAGAATCCATGGTGTTAGGGTTACTATTTCTGCATAGGAAAGCAGGGTGTTTAGTCTTATGTCTTCTCGAAAGAAGATTAGACAGGCTCCTGGTTGACTGCTCAGGCATAAACTAGTAACCCGACCTAGAACAAGACGCAAGCAAGACGAACACAACAAGACGCCTCGACATATCACAGTGACAACAAGCAATAAACGCCCCTATACATAAGGCTTACAACTAGCAGCTGTAAGCAGAAAATGACACCAGGTGTTAAGTACAGTACAGTCACAGATGGAAGAATCCAATAGTAGAGTTTACTATTTCTACATAGAAAAGCATGGATTGTAGTCTTATGTCTTCTCGAAAGAAGATTAGATAGGAAGAAAATAGTAATCTCTGTCAGGTGTGTCGCAAGAGTGAAAACCCTGCCTTTAAAGGGCCCAAGACTCTTGATACGGCACTGGATTCTTTACACAGAAAAATCACACACACAGACATGTCTCCTAAAGCTACCAGGGGGTGACTATATCCCGCTCGACTCAAGCATACCAGGAAAAAGAACGATCTCGTCCAAGTACCACAACAACTCAAGACAACCACTAACTCTACAGATGCGCATGTCCGAAGGACTCCGACAATGACCAATCAAAGTTAAGACAAGGTAGTTCCCATGACTCAAGGCATTTAATACTGGCCCAATGCTCCATTGAACTCCATTAGTAGACGAGATACCCAGCCCAACCGTTTAAGAAAGCAAATTTAAGTAATTGCAGATTCCCCCATTACAATCTTAGTAAATCAAGGTACTTGGTTCTAGGACCTTATTTTTATAACCATTAGTAACCAAAGGTTTAATCGTATTAAGATAAGTCCACAACGCCATTATTTTTCATAAAATACCTAACACTAAAATTTGCACCTTAATCTATAATAACATATATTGCCCTTACACTAAGGTCAATATAGAAGGATAACCTCATCATTATAATCAACGTCATAAATAAACTAACCATGTGGAATCATGGTTAAAAACTGTCCATATATAAAATTGACCATAATTAAAAATGTCACATGTAAAGGTGTCGACTTTTAGAAGACAATGTATAAAATAGCGATATGTTTCTTTATAAATGACAAGATTAAAAGACAATACTCATTGTCGATTTATAAAGATAACCTCATGTTACAATTAATGTCAATTAAGGTAACAATGGGACATCATGGTTAGAAACTGTCCATATCTAGAGATGACCCTAACTAAAAGTCATATTAAAGGCATCGAAATTTTAGGAAGACAATATATGTAAACTGTTAGAAACTGTCCATAAATAAATATATAAACTGTTAGAAACTTTTACATATGATCTTACCTTGCCTTCCAATCTATTAACACACCTTACAAATATTAATAATGCGATTTAACATTGTCATTGGCATTCCATTTTACAAATATTAACATTGCTATCATCCATTAACATTTCAAATTAAGCATATAATAATATTGCAAATTAGACAGCATCATTATCATTGCAATTTAAACAAATATTTATCTTGCGAATTAAACAAATGTTAAAACTACGATTTAATAGATTTATATTGCATTTCATATTCTCCATTGAAGATATCAAAAGTCGTATTACTACAAGGCTGTCCATAAAGAAAGATCATTTTTGCATTTTAGTATTGCGTTTTATAATGCATTAACAAGAAGTCGTTAATTCCAATCTACAGATTAGACCACTGTCCACCTAACCCTAATTCGGCGGTGAACAACTGGCCACCAAATGGCAAGAATTATGGAAACGAAATGAAATTGGGCAGCAGATCAAGGGTAGTTATCAGAACGTCAGATCTCTCGGCAAGGAAAACTCGGCAAAGGAAGTCGTGGGTTATCAATCCCCAAAATGCAAAGGTGAAGGGGATCGAATCGCCTGGGTATCCCCCATGATTCGCACCATAACCAACAAATGAGTAGAGTAGAGTTATGGGGCCATTATTGGTGTGGGTATCAACCTTCCCCAACCCGCCCAGTAAATCCAACCCCAACGCAGACAATAACAACAAAAAAAAACTTAGGTATAAATCGCACACGTAGAGATGAGCAGCACGCAGATAATCCTTTGATGAAAAGGAACGCAGTGAGGATCCATTAATTTTGTTTAATACACCACGGGGTTATCTCAACAGGTTTGTTGAAGTCTCCGATCCAAAATTTCAACAGACACAAAAAAAAAACCGGGAGCAATACTCAGATTGACTTTCCAGGAAGGGTAACAACGCACTCAGGCTGCCCGAATGCATCCGTGCAAAACATATATACATGTTTAAAACTTCTATACAAGATTAAAACCTATGACCTTCATGCTATTACATAGCCCCTAATCAATTTCTTTTGGGAAATGATCTTCATACAAAATTTAACCAGTGATAGACGCAATACCCATTTAAAAAAATACTTGCTTGCAAATTTTAACCAACGATATACACCATCCTCTTTTTAAAATATATCGCATGCAACTAGTAACCTTCGAACTATTAAAACAACACTTAAATCAATTCCTTTTGGAAATTAACTTAAATTCAAAATTTTAACCAACGATATACACAAATACTCTTTTTTAATGTATAATAACAATCTAATTCTTGCGAAAGTTCTGGAATTAAAAATCGAATGTACGTTAGTGTCCCAACAATAGTTCCTCATATATATACTTATTACAAAATTGAGTCTTATCCTCCATTTAGATTTACTAACCGCACCATATGATTACTATCAAACAATAAAATAACTAGAACAAAAATTACCGTAACCAGAAGATTGTTGATACTCGATGGTGTCCTTCAATCCAGAAATAAATTGTGCAATGCCCTTCCTTTTGCCGTTGCCGGTTCGCTTGCTTCGTGTGTCGTCCGCGTCTCGATTGATGTCCTGCGCTCCTTGCCACTCCTGCTTGCTGACCATAGAACCCTCACCGGTACCTCCCAGCCAATCTCTAGGGGTACTTTGCTTCCCCCTTAGCCCCCTGAGCCGCAAAGGGGCCACACAAGATCTAGAGATAAGACTAGCTTCTCAGCTTGCCTCCAAGGTGGAGATACCACTCCAATACAACTGAGAAATTCCCAACTCCTCACAAACAAATAGTCAAGCCACAATCCGGCAGCGTAACGTTACGCTCACCGTTCATCCCTTCTACCTTCCTTTCCCCTTCTTTTATAGAAGTTTGAGACCCACCTACTTTCCTAAATCATTATTAATTTAATTTTTAGAGACAATCCTCTAAAAATTCTCTGTCGTCCAAGTGTCACTCATCCCCCACGTTTCTCCAAAAATTAATTTCTTTTTAATAATTAAAAGACTCAATTCCCTCACCCCCCCTAAAGTCACTCCTAAAATTACTCCTAGGATTCCTAGATCCCCTCTCATGCTTTTAATAACTTTCCTAAAATAATGTTGGTGATTTTTAGTAACTCCTTAACTATTGATTCCTTTTTGCTTTTTACCCTATGTCCCCTACATTCCTTTATTAAGTTTCCTTTATTACAAGTTTCCTTCTTTCTATTAATTGTTCCTTTCCTTTATTATATATATATATATATATATATTTTTATTTTTTTTTCTAAACCCCAAAAAGATAAATGCACCTATTAAACCTTTAATTGTATTTCTAAAATCCTAACTTTTATACTCCCACACTTTAACAATTTTAATTCTTCTTTATAATTTAAAAGCCATGGGTTTCACTTAATTTATCTCCCTCATTACTTTACCCCCTTTAATTTTAAGAAGACTTTAACTAACACTTAGGAGGGTTTTAGTTTACGTCCTTAAGTTTATTTTTGGAGGGTCTTCTCTTAAGGCTAATCAAAATTTTATTTTAGAGGTGTTTTAAATTTAGGTTTACATTTGAACTGGGCGACCATTAATTAGGGGAGTCCTTTTAAGAATTTATCAGGTGTTAAGGTCTTAGGGTCATCTGGGTTGTCTCATCATCGTCATCAATGCGACATTCCCTTTAGGATGCACTACGTGCTCCAAGGGTGCCACTCGCCTTGTTTCTTTCTGTTGCACGACGTGCCCTTCAGGATGCACCATGTTCTCCAAGGGTGCCACTTGCCGAATTGACTGTTTGGTAGACATATATAACCCCTAGAGTCAACACTTCGCTAGGTGAACTTATGGGAGACTAAGGGCTCTAAGTAATAAGGCCCTAGCCTTATTACGCGCCCCTTAGAATCATCGCGAGTGACTGTCGCAGTCTGCCCTCACAGCATCGTGGATCCTCTCGAACTAGGTAATCGTTAACCTATAGTTCGAGCCATGGCAAGAGTGCTAGTAGGATGTGGCAGGGTTGTTGTCCACACCTCTCCCTCAACCTCTCAGGAAATCATGTGTGGCCCCTTTACTCCATATGTGAGTCTGGTCGACAAGCTATCATCAGCCTGCATCATCAACCATCGTGTCAGAACATCAACAACATATCATAAAATCAATATCATATCATCAAAACAAGCAATATCACCGTAAATGTATCAACCCAAATAGCACACTCCCTGACTCAATACAAAGTCCAAGGGGGTTCCACCGATGCCTATGCATCCTCCAGGTCTGAAACCCTGCACACTCAATGAAACTGAGTCAACAACACCTGTCTACATCAAAGTAGTAAAAACATCCTGTCATCTATCTTAATGCATCATAATGAAGGTTAAATGTTTTATCATCATAAAAATCCAGATCACTTGGGAGAAAGTGTCCTCAAAGAATAAGTTTTGTAAGTGCACCAAAGTGGGATGTTACATACACCCCCTCTTGGTCTAAACTTCATCCAGAAGTTTCTTCGTATAAGTGCCGAAATAAATGTACCACAATATCATAAGTACCACAGTATCATAAGTCTATATATCAAACAAAAATGGAAACTATTGGCGCATATCATATGTGTCCTCCCAGGTCGCCGAGTGTGGACTATAACTGTCCCACTGGACCTTGACCTGATCTACCGTTCGACATCGTAATTGTCGAACACGATAATATAAAATGCGGACTAGCTCAGCCATGAGCACTCCCTCATCTGATACCTGCAAGGAACTCATGCCAATAACGTGTGTAGGATCACTAATATAATGTCTCAAAAATGATACATGAAAAACATTGTGCATACGCCTCAAAGAATCAGGCAAGGCTAGTCGATAGGCCATGGGCCCCTTTCTCTCCACAATCTCGAAAGGTCCCATGAACCTAGGAGAGAGTTAGTTCCCTTTCCAAACTTGATCGAACTCTTATGTGGTTTCAACCGCAAGAAGACTCGATCGCCAACCTCGTAACTATGGTCGACTCGGTGCGCATCGACATAACTCTTCTGTCGATCCTGCGCTTCCTTAATCCTTTGTCTTATGGTTTGAATTTCCTCTTCCATTTCTTGTATCTCTTCTAGTCCCACCAGGACCCTATCCTCAAGCCAATCCCAACTCAAGGGCATCCGACACGGTCGCCCATAAAGAAACTCAAAAGGCACCATCTTAATGGTGCTCTGGTAACTGTTGTTATAAGAGAATTCTACTAGAGGCAAGAATTCCTCCCAACGCTTTTGTTGGTCCATCACGTACATGCACAACATGTCTTCTAAGGTTTGGTTCATTCGTTCTGTCTGTCCGTTAGTCTTTGGGTGATATGAAGTACTAACGTTAAGTTGAGTTCCCAAGGCCTCTTGGAAACTCATCCAAAATCATCCACTAAACACCGATCCTTGATCGGATATAATCCTCTTAGGCACGCCATGCAACCTCAAAATCTCACGGATGAAAAATCTCACTATGTCAGGTGCCTAATACATCATACACACTGGAATAAAGTGAGCACTTTTCATCAGAGTGTCTACTACTACAAAAATCGAGTCCTGTCTCCTTGCCATCAGTGGAAATCCAACAATAAAGTCCATCGAAATAACTTCCCATTTTGATTCTGGAATGGCATGTGGTCGATGTAATCCTGCTGGGTGTCTATGTTCAACCTTTACCTATTGACACTCGAGAAATCTAGCCACAAAGTTGACTATGTCGGCCTTCATTTCCTTCCAGAAGAATAAGGGTTTAAGGTCTGCCCTCATCTTCGTAACTCCTGGGTGAGCCATGTAAACTTCTCTATGAGCCTCGCTCAAGATCAACATCCTCAACTCGTCATTTGGTGGTACGTAAATCCATCCTCTAAACCTCAATAACCCATCGCTATCAAAATAAAATCCCTCATATCATGGTACCATCATTATGTTTTGTCCGATAAAATCCTCGACTTCTTTGTACCAGTCATCGTCACGCTGTAGAGTGAGAATCTTCTCACGTAGATTCGTTTGAAGAGGTAACACCGAAAAGAGGCGTGGCCTCCGACTCAAAGCATCTGCCACTCGGTTCATTGTTCCCTTTATGTAAGTAATCTCGAAGTCGTACTCGCTAAGCAATTCCGACCAACGTCGTTGTCGCGCGTTCAGGTCGCTTTGCGTAAAAATGTGTTGTAATCCACAATGATCAGTCTTTAATTCACATTTTCATCCAACAAGGTAGTGTCTCCATACCCTTAAGGCATATACGATGGCTAATAACTCCAAATCATGCGTCGCGTAGTTTTCCTCATGCCTTCTTAGTTTCCTCGAAATGTAAGCAATCACTCGTCCGTCTTGCATCAATACTCCGCCTAACCCTTCCTTGGATGCGTCAGTGCATACCAAGAAGTCTGCGTCCATGTCAGGGACCTTTAGTATCGGCGCTGTAGTCAACAACTCCTTAAGCCTCCTAAATTCTTCTGTGCATTTCTCTGTCCAAACAAACTTCTTGTTTTTCTTCTGCAATTCTGTGATCGGATTTGCTATCTTTGAAAATCCCTCGACAAACCATCGATAGTATCCTGCTAAACCCATAAAAATACACACTTCTGTGACATTCATCGACGCAGGCCATTCCATAATAGCCTCAACCTTGGCTGGATCCATGGTGATACCTTCGCTGGAGATGACATGCCCTAAGTAGTGAATCCACGATTGATAAAAAGAGCATTTGGACAGCTTCCCATATAATTTGTCTTCTCGTAAACATTGTAGTACCAAGTGCAAGTGCTCGTCATGCTCCTCCGTCGTTTGAGAGTATATCAGAATATCGTCAATGAATACTTGGACGAACTTGTCCAAGTACTCGCGGAACACCCCATTCATCAAACTCATAAATACCCCTGGGGCGTTTGTCAGTCCAAATGGTAAAACAGTAAATTCGTAATGTCCAAATCTCATCTTAAAGGCGGTCTTAGGGACATCATCCTCCTTGATCCGTAACTAGTGATACCCTGATCGAAAATCAATCTCGGAGAACACCGTCACACCCTTCATTTGATCGAAGAGATCATCAATTCTTGGTAAGGGATATTGATTCTTGATCGTAGCCTTGTTCAGTTGACGGTAGTCAATGCAAAGCCTCCACGATCCGTCCTTCTTCCTAATGAAAATAACTGGTGCACCCCACGGTGACACACTAGGGCGTATCAGTCCCAGGTCCAACAACTCCTTCAGTTGCATTTTCAACTCTTGCAACTCTGGGGTCGACATCCGATAAGGAGTTCTTTCTATCGGTTCAGTCCCCGGTTTCAGGTCTATAGTAAACTCCAATTCTCTTTCTGGCGGCATCCCAGACAACTCCTATGGAATTACGTCCGCAAACTCCTTCACCACCGAAAGGTGTTCTAGACCTTCTACTACTCCCTTTTCGTTTAGCGCAAGGATTGCATAAAGCTTGCACCCCTTGTGCATACTCTTCTGTAACTGTAAGGAAGAGACGAACCTCAGGGATACTCCCTGGTTCCGTCCTACAATCACCCTTCTATGTCCTTCATCATCGACCAAGCTCAACCTCTTCATCTTATAGTTGAGTATCTCCTCATGCATTTCCAACCAATCCATACCGATCACGATGTCATAAGATCCTAAGATCATGATGTACAAGTTGACCCTTGTGACAAAATCTCCCAGGTTAAGGGCACAACCTGTAACCTTTCCTCCGACCTTCTGTTTGACTCCCGAAGCCATCTCCATGAAGCTAAACTTGTCCTGTTCGACTGCCTTGACCTTAATCCTTTTTAGTGCTGCGCCAGAAATGAAACTCTCAGTAGCTCCTGGGTCTATCAAAATACTAAGGGTCTGGTCAGCGATAGTACCTTTTGTCTCGAGCACAATCGACTGGTGCTCTGCCTGGAGGTTATTCACCGCTGCATGAATCCGATGGGCCTTGCCCATATCTCCCACTGTAGTGGGTCCGACTGATCCGGACGCTATGGTCCTCTCCACAGGAAAATCGTGCTGGTAGTGTGGCTCCCCACACGTCCAACACCCCTTCTTCGGCCCAGTAGTCCTGGTACCCGAAGTAGAAGATGACGGCCCACTGGCCTAGAAACCTGGTCTGTTTTGCTGAATAGGCCTAAACTGTTGCTGCTGCGGGGGACGCTGCTACTACTGCTGTGGTCTTCGATAAGGTGTCCGCTGCTAAGGCGGTGGCCATCGTGATGTAGAAAAAGTGGATCCCCTCTGGAAGCCACGATACCCCGACGTATGTCTCATTAGTGTCTGTTGTTGTGGCGTACCAGATGAACCC
Organism: Picea glauca; assembly: GCA_000966675.3. Classification (NCBI taxonomy): domain Eukaryota; kingdom Viridiplantae; phylum Streptophyta; class Pinopsida; order Pinales; family Pinaceae; genus Picea; species Picea glauca. The sequence goes on along the minus strand of JZKD02S1768946.1, from coordinate 816,574 downwards.
TGCCCTGCAGGTCTCGCTGGAGTCTTGGTCTGACCCCCGCTGATAAGATCCTCCTCTGCTATGAGGGCCTTTTGGACAGCGTCGTGCAAGGTTTGAGGCATTAGAATCCTAACCTTTGCACGTAGGTTGTCGTTAAGGCCAAACACAAACCTATTGACCTTGAGCTTCTCAGTGTTCAGGTGTGGAGCATACCAGAGAAGCTCCATAAAACATTCCTCGTACTCGGGCACTGTACGACCTCCTTCTCGTAAAGCGTTGAACTCATTGAGATGACGCTCAATGAATTCCTCTGAAATATACCTCTCTCGAAACCGTTCCTATAACAGTTCCCATGACACGTCTTCAACAACCATGTTCTGTTGTGGTAGGAGCATCTTCCACCATAGAAGAGCGCTCCCCTTTAGTTGAAAGACAGCCATGCAGACTTTCATGTTGGAGGTATAATCGCGAAGTGCGAAGCACATCGCCATATTCTCGAACCATGCCTCAGCGGCTGCACCGTCCAGGGCACCAAAGAACTTGGGAAATTTTACCTTCTTGAGTTCACAGTGAATGCTATCTGTAACGGTCGGTGCGCGCGGTGGAACCTCAGCAGGTGTCGGTGCCTTGGCCTCATCTCTGTCCAATCTACTGATCAGTGCCTCAGACATGTGCTGGAAAGATCTCATCATCCCCATGACATCGAAAACTGCGATCTGCTCCTGTCCGAGAACCTGCTCACCTCCCTGGGGGTTAGACCCCTCAGGCATGGATGCTACTGGAGCCATCATGCCTCCTCCCCTAGCACCCCATCATCTGCCTCCATGGCGCCCTCTAACCATGATTACCTGCATGCACACAATCAACTCGATCAGCAACAGTACAATCAATCTAATCAAGTCAACGAAAGCCGTGGCGAATCCCAAGTCGTGGGTCAAACCGGCTCTGATACCATATGTAACGACCTCCTCGTTACGACAACAATTCTGAGAACAGGTGCAAATTATTTTTTTGTTTAAGGTGTGTGCGTGCATGTAGAAGTAACAAACACACTTGACTGTACGTCTCCACTCAACAACCAACAAGATGCAACCACGATGTTCAGCACAAGAAGACGGAAGGCACACAATGAGTAACTGCAACAATATACGACCATATGCATAAGGCGCACAACACAAACATTAAGACATACTGGGGGTGCACAATAAGAAACCCGAGGGAAGAATCCATGGTGTTAGGGTTACTATTTCTGCACAGGAAAGCAGGGCGTTTAGTCTTATGTCTTCTCGAAAGAAGATTAGACAGGCTCCTGGCCCACTGCTCTGGTAGAAACTAGTAACCCGACCTAGAACAAGACGCAAGCAAGACGAACACAACAAGACGCCCCGACATATCACAGTGACAACAAGCAATAAATGCCCCTAGACATAAGGCATACAACTAGCAGCTGTAAGCAGAAAATGACACCAGGTGTTAAGTACAGTACAGTCACAGATGGAAGAATCCAACAACAGAGTTTACTATTTCTATATAGAAAAGAAGGGCTTTTAGTCTTATGTCTTCTCGAAAGAAGATTAGATAGGCTCCTGGCCGACTGCTCAGGCAGAAACTAGTAATCTTTGTCAGGTGTGTCACAAGAGTGTAAACCCTGCCTTTAAAGGGCCCGAGACTCTTGATACGGCACTGGATTCTTTACACAGAAAAATCACACACACAAACATGAATCCTAAAGCTACCAGGGGGTGACTATATCCCGCCCGACTCAAGCAGACCAGGCAAAAGAATGATCTCGTCCAAGTACCACAATAACTCAAGACAACCACTAACTCTATGGACGCGCATGTCCGAAGGACTCCGACAATGACCAATCAAAGTTAAGACAAGGTAGTTCCCATGACTCAAGGCATTTAATACTGGCCCAATGCTCCATTGAACTCCATTAGTAGACGAGATACCCAGCCCAACCGTTTAAGAAAGTAAATTTAAGTAATTGCAGATTCCCCCATTACAATATTAGTAAATCAAGGTACTTGGTTCTAGGACCTTATTTTTATAACCATCAGTAACCAAAGGTTTAATCGTATTAAGATAAGTCCACAATGCCATTATTTTTCATAAAATACCTAACACTAAAATTTGCACGTTAATCTATAATAACATATATTACCCTTACACTAAGGTCAATATAGAAGGATAAACTCATCATTATAATCAACATCATAAATAAACTAACCATGTGGCATCATGGTTAAAAACTGTCCATATATAAAATTGACCATAATTAAAAATGTCACATGTAAAGGTGTCGACTTTTAGAAGACAATGTATAAAATAGCAATATGTTTCTTTATAAATGACAAGATTAAAAGACAATACTCATTGTTGATTTATAAAGATAACCTCATGTTACAATTAATGTCAATTAAAATAACAATGGGACATCATGGTTAGAAACTGTCCATATCTAGAGATGACCCTAACTAAAATTCATATTAAAGGCATCGAAATTTTAGGAAGACAATATATGTAAACTGTTAGAAACTGTCCATAAATAAATATATAAACCGTTAGAAACTTTTACATATGATTTTACCTTGCCTTCTAATCTATTACCACACCTTACAAATATTACTAATGCGATTTAACATTGTCATTTCCATTCGATTTTACAAATATTAACATTGCTATCATCCATTAACATTTCAAATTAAACATATAATAATATTGCAAATTAGAAAACATCATTATCATTGCAATTTAAACAAATATTTATCTTGCGAATTAAACAAATGTTAAAACTGCGATTTAACGGATTTATATTGCATTTCATATTCGCCATTGAAGATATCACAAGTCATATTACTACAAGGTTGTCCATAAAGAAAGATCAGTTTTGCATTTTAGTATTGTGTTTTATAATGCATTAACAAGAAGTCATTAATTCCAATCTACAAATTACACCACTGTCCACCTAACCCTAATTCGGCGGCGAACAACTGGCCACCAAACGACAAGAATTCTGGAAACGAAATGAAATTGGGCAGCGGATCAAGGGAAGTTATCAGAATGTCAGATCCCTCGGCAAGGAAAACTCGGCAAAGGAAGTCGTGGGTTATCAATCCCCAAAATGCAGAGGTGAAGGGGATCGAATCGCGTGGGTATCCCCCACGATTCGCACCAGAACCAACAAACAGGCAGAGCAGAGTTATGGGGCCATTCTTGGTGTGGGTATCAACCTTCCCCAACCCGCCCAGTAAATCCAACCCCAACGCAGACAATAACAGCAAAAAAAAATGCAGGTATAAATCGCACACGCAGAGATGAGAAGCACGCAGATAATCCTTTGATGAAAAGGAATGCAGTGACGATCCATTAATTTTTTTTAATACACCATGGGGTTATCTCAAGAGGTCGGATGAATTCTCCCATCCAAAATTTCAACAGACACACAAGAAAAAACAGGGAGCAATACTCAGATTGACTTGCTAGGAAGGGTAACAACGCACTCAGGCTGCCCGAACGCATCCGTGCAAAACTTCTATACAGGATTAAAACCTATGAAGTTCATGCTATTACATAGCCCCTAATCAATTTCTTTTGGGAAATGATCTTACATACAAAATTTAACCAGTGATAGACGCAATACGCATTTAAAAAAATACTTGCTTGCAAATTTTAACCAACGATATACACCATCCTCTTTTTAAAATATCTCGCATGCAACCAGTAACCTTCAAACTATTAAAACAACACTTAAATCAATTCCTTTTGGAAATTAACTTAAATTCAAAATTTTAACCAACGATATACACAAATACTCCTTTTTAATGTATAATAACAATCTAATTCTTGCGAAAGTTCTGGAATTAAAGATCGAATGTACGTTAGTGTCCCAACAATAGTTCCTCATATATATACTTATTACAAAATTGAGTCTTATCCTCCATTTAGAGTTACTAACTGCACCATATGATTACTATCGAACAATAAAATAAGTAGAACAAAAATTATCATAACCAGAAGATTGTTGATACTCGATGGCGTCCTTCAATCCAGAAATAAATTGCGCAATGCCCTTCCCTTTTCCGTTGCCAGTTCGCTTGCTTCGTGTGTCGTCCGCGTCTCGATTGATGTCCCACGCTCCTTGCCGCTCCTGCTTGCTGACCGTAGAAACCTCACCAGTACCTCCCAGCCAGTCGCTAGGGGTACTCTGCTTCCCCCTTAGCCCCCTGAGCCACAAAGGGGCCACACAAGATCCAGATATAAGACTAGCTTCTTAGCTCACCTCCAAGGCGGAGCTACCACTCCAATACAACTAAGAAATTCCCAACTCCTCACAAGCAAATAGTCAAGCCACAATCTGGCAACGTAACGTTACGCTCACCATTCATCCCTTCTACCTTCCTTTCCCCTTTTTTTATAGAAATTTGAGACCCACCTACTTTCCTAAATCATTATTAATTTAATTTTTAGTGACAGTCCTCTAAAAATTCTTTGTTGTCCAAGTGTCACTCATCCCCCACGTTTCTCCAAAAATTAATTTCTTTTTAATAATTAAAAGACTCAATTCCCTCACCGCCCCTAAAGTCACTCCTAAAATTACTCCTAGGGTTCCTAGATCGCCTCTCATGCTTTTAATAACTTTCCTAAAATAAAGTTGTTGATTTTTAGTAACTCCTTAACTGTTGATTCCTTTTTTCTTTTTACCCTATGTCCCCTACTTTGCTTTATTAAGTTTCCTTTATTACAAGTTTCCTTCTTTCTA
>JZKD02S1768946.1:764330-811780 GCA_000966675.3 Picea glauca | reverse complement strand
GACCAATCAAAGTTAAGACAAGGTAGTTCCCATGACTCAAGGCATTTAATACTGGCCCAATGCTCCATTGAACTCCATTAGTAGACGAGATACCCAGCCCAACCGTTTAAGAAAGCAAATTTAAGTAATTGCAGATTCCCCCATTACAATCTTAGTAAATCAAGGTACTTGGTTCTAGGACCTTATTTTTATAACCATTAGTAACCAAAGGTTTAATCGTATTAAGATAAGTCCACAACGCCATTATTTTTCATAAAATACCTAACACTAAAATTTGCACCTTAATCTATAATAACATATATTGCCCTTACACTAAGGTCAATATAGAAGGATAACCTCATCATTATAATCAACGTCATAAATAAACTAACCATGTGGAATCATGGTTAAAAACTGTCCATATATAAAATTGACCATAATTAAAAATGTCACATGTAAAGGTGTCGACTTTTAGAAGACAATGTATAAAATAGCGATATGTTTCTTTATAAATGACAAGATTAAAAGACAATACTCATTGTCGATTTATAAAGATAACCTCATGTTACAATTAATGTCAATTAAGGTAACAATGGGACATCATGGTTAGAAACTGTCCATATCTAGAGATGACCCTAACTAAAAGTCATATTAAAGGCATCGAAATTTTAGGAAGACAATATATGTAAACTGTTAGAAACTGTCCATAAATAAATATATAAACTGTTAGAAACTTTTACATATGATCTTACCTTGCCTTCCAATCTATTAACACACCTTACAAATATTAATAATGCGATTTAACATTGTCATTGGCATTCCATTTTACAAATATTAACATTGCTATCATCCATTAACATTTCAAATTAAGCATATAATAATATTGCAAATTAGACAGCATCATTATCATTGCAATTTAAACAAATATTTATCTTGCGAATTAAACAAATGTTAAAACTACGATTTAATAGATTTATATTGCATTTCATATTCTCCATTGAAGATATCAAAAGTCGTATTACTACAAGGCTGTCCATAAAGAAAGATCATTTTTGCATTTTAGTATTGCGTTTTATAATGCATTAACAAGAAGTCGTTAATTCCAATCTACAGATTAGACCACTGTCCACCTAACCCTAATTCGGCGGTGAACAACTGGCCACCAAATGGCAAGAATTATGGAAACGAAATGAAATTGGGCAGCAGATCAAGGGTAGTTATCAGAACGTCAGATCTCTCGGCAAGGAAAACTCGGCAAAGGAAGTCGTGGGTTATCAATCCCCAAAATGCAAAGGTGAAGGGGATCGAATCGCCTGGGTATCCCCCATGATTCGCACCATAACCAACAAATGAGTAGAGTAGAGTTATGGGGCCATTATTGGTGTGGGTATCAACCTTCCCCAACCCGCCCAGTAAATCCAACCCCAACGCAGACAATAACAACAAAAAAAAACTTAGGTATAAATCGCACACGTAGAGATGAGCAGCACGCAGATAATCCTTTGATGAAAAGGAACGCAGTGAGGATCCATTAATTTTGTTTAATACACCACGGGGTTATCTCAACAGGTTTGTTGAAGTCTCCGATCCAAAATTTCAACAGACACAAAAAAAAAACCGGGAGCAATACTCAGATTGACTTTCCAGGAAGGGTAACAACGCACTCAGGCTGCCCGAATGCATCCGTGCAAAACATATATACATGTTTAAAACTTCTATACAAGATTAAAACCTATGACCTTCATGCTATTACATAGCCCCTAATCAATTTCTTTTGGGAAATGATCTTCATACAAAATTTAACCAGTGATAGACGCAATACCCATTTAAAAAAATACTTGCTTGCAAATTTTAACCAACGATATACACCATCCTCTTTTTAAAATATATCGCATGCAACTAGTAACCTTCGAACTATTAAAACAACACTTAAATCAATTCCTTTTGGAAATTAACTTAAATTCAAAATTTTAACCAACGATATACACAAATACTCTTTTTTAATGTATAATAACAATCTAATTCTTGCGAAAGTTCTGGAATTAAAAATCGAATGTACGTTAGTGTCCCAACAATAGTTCCTCATATATATACTTATTACAAAATTGAGTCTTATCCTCCATTTAGATTTACTAACCGCACCATATGATTACTATCAAACAATAAAATAACTAGAACAAAAATTACCGTAACCAGAAGATTGTTGATACTCGATGGTGTCCTTCAATCCAGAAATAAATTGTGCAATGCCCTTCCTTTTGCCGTTGCCGGTTCGCTTGCTTCGTGTGTCGTCCGCGTCTCGATTGATGTCCTGCGCTCCTTGCCACTCCTGCTTGCTGACCATAGAACCCTCACCGGTACCTCCCAGCCAATCTCTAGGGGTACTTTGCTTCCCCCTTAGCCCCCTGAGCCGCAAAGGGGCCACACAAGATCTAGAGATAAGACTAGCTTCTCAGCTTGCCTCCAAGGTGGAGATACCACTCCAATACAACTGAGAAATTCCCAACTCCTCACAAACAAATAGTCAAGCCACAATCCGGCAGCGTAACGTTACGCTCACCGTTCATCCCTTCTACCTTCCTTTCCCCTTCTTTTATAGAAGTTTGAGACCCACCTACTTTCCTAAATCATTATTAATTTAATTTTTAGAGACAATCCTCTAAAAATTCTCTGTCGTCCAAGTGTCACTCATCCCCCACGTTTCTCCAAAAATTAATTTCTTTTTAATAATTAAAAGACTCAATTCCCTCACCCCCCCTAAAGTCACTCCTAAAATTACTCCTAGGATTCCTAGATCCCCTCTCATGCTTTTAATAACTTTCCTAAAATAATGTTGGTGATTTTTAGTAACTCCTTAACTATTGATTCCTTTTTGCTTTTTACCCTATGTCCCCTACATTCCTTTATTAAGTTTCCTTTATTACAAGTTTCCTTCTTTCTATTAATTGTTCCTTTCCTTTATTATATATATATATATATATATATTTTTATTTTTTTTTCTAAACCCCAAAAAGATAAATGCACCTATTAAACCTTTAATTGTATTTCTAAAATCCTAACTTTTATACTCCCACACTTTAACAATTTTAATTCTTCTTTATAATTTAAAAGCCATGGGTTTCACTTAATTTATCTCCCTCATTACTTTACCCTCTTTAATTTTAAGAAGACTTTAACTAACACTTAGGAGGGTTTTAGTTTATGTCCTTAAGTGTATTTTTGGAGGGTCTTCTCTTAAGGCTAATCAAAATTTTATCTTAGAGGTGTTTTAAATTTAGGTTTAGATTTGAACTGGGCGACCATTAATTAGGGGAGTCATTTTAAGAATTTATCAGGCGTTAAGGTCTTAGGGTCATCTAGGTTGTCTCATCATCATCATCAATGAGACGTGCCCTTCAGGACGCACTACGTGCTCCAAGGGTGCCACTCACCTTGTTTCTTTCTGTTGCACGACGTGCCCTTCAAGATGCACCACGTGCTCCAAGGGTGCCACTCGCCGAATTGACTATTTGGTAGACATCTATAACCCCTGGAGTCAACACTCCACCAGGTGAACTTGTGGGAGACTAAGGGCTCTAAGGAATAAGGCCCCAGCCTTATTGCATGCCCCTTAGAATCATCGTGATCAACTGTCACAGTCTACCCTCACAACATCGTGGATCCTCTCAAACTAGGTAATCGTTAACCTATAGTTCGAGCCATGATGGGAGTGCTAGTAGGCTATGGCAGGGCTGTTGTCCACACCTCTCCCTCAACCTCTCTGGAAATCATGTGTGGCCCCTTTATTCCATATGTGTGTCTGGTCGGCAAGCTATCGTCAGCCTGCATCATCAACCATCGTGTCAGAACGTCAACAACATATCATAAAATCAATATCATATCATCAAAACAAGAAATATCACTGTAAATGAATCAACCCAAATAACACACTCCCTGACTCAATCCGGTGTCCAAGGGGGTTCCACCGATGCCTCTGCATCGTCCAGGGCTGAAACCCTGCACACTCAATGAAACTGAGTCAACAACACCTGTCTACATCAAAGTAGTAAAAACACCCTGTCATCTATCTTAACGCATCATAATGAAGGTTAAATGTTTTATCATCATAAAAATCCAGATCACTTGGGAGAAAGTGTCCTCAAGGAATAAGTTTTGTAAGTGCGCCAGAGCGGGATGTTACAGTTCATGGGACCTCTTCATTTTCTCTATGGTTGGTAGGGCCTTCAACTACATCTGAAGTCTATCCACCTGTTGCTTCACCTCCTGGAGCTGTGACTCCAGTTTATGTAATTCTGAGTTCTCGGTCAGGCTCTCATGTATCTGTGCGCACTTTTGGTACTTAGTTGTTTGAATTCTTCAGTGAGTCCTTTGATCCTTTCTACTATGTCACAGATAGTTATTTCTCATTGGTCGCGTTCTTCTTGCAAGGTGCTCAGTATAGCTTGGAGCTCTAGTTCTACTACTCTTTGTTGCAGTTACTGAATGAATTCAACAAGCTTCATTACTTGGCTTTCTATGGGTTCTTCTACCTTCTATTCTAAGCCATTCACAAAGATAAATGCTTTGTTGATAGCTTCTTCGATCCCTATCTGCTTCGCGAGCAACTGATCCTTTTCTTTCTGGATATTTACGCATTCTTTATCATACTTCTCTTGGATGGCCTCCTTCTCCTACTATGCAACTTGGTGTTTCTCTATGATTTCCTTGTGTGCGTGCTTTAGGGACTGGGTGGCCTGCATTATTACCTCTTCTGATTTCCGAAGGTGTACTTCGGCTAGGTCGGCAATCCTACGAAGTTGAACTATCTTGTCTCTTTCTTTGGTTGTTCCTTATGGAATAGGCACAGTGGGGACTGCGTGGTTAGACTAGAGGGCTCGTTGTACTCCTCGAAGTTCATTTTCAATTCTGTTGTACATCATTTCTTGCTTGGCCTCCTACTTTTCTGTAATCTCTTCTATAGCTTCATTCAAGGTCATGAGGAGAAAGATGAAGTCATCTAGATTGAGCGTGGTCTTCATATTGGTCACAGTCGCTTTGGATTTCTTCTTAGAGGATGACTTTGAAGGTGACCCTTTTATCTTCTTTAGAAATTCAACTTTGTCTTTTGGTTGCTTCTCGACTTCCTCTAAGTCTTCATTGTTACCTTCTTGATCTGGTGTGACGGGACCTATCCTTACAAAGCGGCTATCCACATCTTGAAACTCTTCAGTTTTCTTTGTCTCCTTTGTCTTCTTTGTCTTCTTTGTCTTACTAGGCCCAGGTGTGTCCTGCACAACTTCTGGGCTATCAATATCTGAAATGTCTTCTAGATCTACTAGAACAAGGAGGTTCACCGACCATTCCTTGGTGATTTCTTCTAAGTCTTCTTCAGTCAGCTTATAATAGGACTAGAGTTGTTCCTAGTGTTCATCAGTGCATGGAGTTAGGTAGATAAAGTGGTGGTCCATGATGAACTTTATCAAAAGTGGGAACCTTTGTAAAGTATTCGTGGTTATGCAAGGTGCACCCGCTATAACTGCTTTCAGTTGGTTATAATATCTGTGAAAAATGGCATTTGACTGCCACTGCTTGCTCATGTCCATCGAGTACCACAAGGTACTGAACTTCACAACTAACAATTCAAATGGGGTAAGGTATGGGAAAGTTGTGCCTTCCGGTAGCTCCCATGCAACAAAGGCAATCAATATCAGCAGCCAGCTGTAATGGAATTCATGCCCCTGGTCCTGGGCTTCTCTATAGTCAATCTCTAGCTAATTGACCAAACACTTTGCCCAATTCATCTGGAGTCCTTCTACGCATTTTCTGGCGAGGTCCACTATGAAGCCTGATACTTGCGTAGGTCTATTCTTATGGACCAACTTCCTTGCTATCAGCTGACATGTGAGGAAGACTGCGCCACTCTCGATGGAGGCAACCTTGTAACATCGTGCGCCTTTTTCAACATTCCCATATGCCTCTTTAATATTCTGTGAAAGCGCGTGGTACGTGGTCTTCCCAGGGTAGTACTCATGGGGATCAAGGCCCTGCATGCTAAGCCTAGTAATCTGGTTGATCAATGCCGAATCAATAGTTATGCGACTATTCAACCACATGTATCCTCCATGGTAACTTGCTAGCAATAATTTCACACAAGAAGTCACCTCCTGATGTCTATCGAAGTGAGGTATTTTCACAACGTTGAGTAGAGTAGATTGCGCAAGGTTCATCGTCCATTTCTAAGGAACGATCTTCAGATTGCGGCCCTTAGTCTTTGTTAAATACTTAGATGGTGCGAGCATGTTGTAGGCTTTACGGTCTCCCAGGTTGAAGTCACAACACTACAACGTCGTAACCTTGTCTTGATTTGCACAGTAGGTGTGAACTCCTTTCGGTAGATATTCAGTGATTAGGGTGTAGTAAAAGTCTCGAGGGACACTGTCCCTGTTAATCTCACCACTTAAAGGGGGAATGTAAGTAGGTAGAATGGTTGGCACTATCCTAGTGTTGGATTTGTCGTGTCTATGCTTAGTTCTTGCCTCTGTGTTGGCTCAAGATGTTCCATCCCAAGTAGTCAATGGGGAGGCTTCCACTCCTCTTGACGACGAGGCTTGGACTTCGGTGGACATTCCTCTTTCCGACATGACTCTTTCTATCCTTAATATAGCAAGTACTTCTATCACCGATTCTTCTGCTGGGCTAAGATCATCAGACATGTAAGCTAGGGATCATTGTCTCGGGTTTTCAATGGACTGTCGATATCGTAATCAGATAGATCATAAGGATGGATTAATCAGTGTTTCACAATGTGGTTGTCTTGTCAGCTCAAGTTCTCAATTGGAAAAAGTTTCTTGCGGCCATGGTGTGACAAAATAAGTAAGTAACTCTGCAACAGATTTCTTGCAATGGATATGAAACTGCCATGACCATTGATCTATCCATTAAAGTGAGGTCCAACGGTCTAATGGTAACCCATAACTTCTTTTCGATCCGTTCGGAGCAGCAGTCGAATGAGTATATCAGTTCCAACGACTATATTGCTTCTTCATGGCGAAGTACTCTATGTCGTTGTTCTGATATCTTGTCGAAGCTCCAATTCTACAATTCTTTTTGCTACAAAGTGTCCTCTAGAACCTCTTATAACCCTACAATATTATCCCTTTTCTTTCTTAACTTCCTATCCTTCTTCCCGGTGAGTTTCGTCTCAATAATTCTTTAACCATTATGATGTTTATCTTCTGTGGCCTTAGTTACTTCATGTTGTGGAAAATATTTCTTAGGGTTCCTTGATAATACCTCTTCTGTATCGATAATAGGTAACTCTATCTTCTGTGGATCCTCAAGTGTTTTCTTATCTTTGACATCGGAGGTACTAATATTAAATATCTGCGATCTGCTCTTCTGTTATTTAATCAATTCTGCAATCCTTCTAGTCATGAAGTCTTTTAATTCTTGTTTCTTTTGTTCCAAAACTTTTTCTTCTTCCCTTCGTCTAACCTGTTCTCTATCAATCCAGGGTTTCCCTATGAGCATGGTAAACGAGGCGTTGTCTTCAACAAATCTAATGATCTCAAGGTCTTCCTCTGTCGAAGTTCCATTGATAGTCATTGGTATCTGACTGAGCCTTCCACATAGTTTTACTAGCTTTCCTCTGAAGAAACTTGTTCCTCCTAGGGAAGGGATCATGACAGGCTTTCCTATAGCTTCCCAAGTTCTTTCTGGCATAATGTTTACTTGTGTTTCTTCATCAAGAGTACAATCAATGTCAAAGTCCCCTATTCTTGCTTCGATTTTCTCCTTTGCTTTGAAGATCTCTAATAACCTAACATGTCGGTGGTCATTCAAGGTAGCTTTCATCTGTAGTAATATATTTTTTGATTCTTTTGGGTTTCTTCTATAATCTTGATCTCTTGGTCTCCCTCAGAGTTTTCTTGTTCCATATTTAGCTTCTCAAGCCTAGCGATCATTCTAGGGAACTCCAATACTTCATGGTCCATAGCCTTACAACAGAGGCAACTAGATATCCTACCAGGGAATTCCTTAGCAAGATGTCCTGGTCTTTTGCAACTGTAACAGAGGGTTAATCCTATCTTTCTCTTAGATGATCCCCAACTTCTTCTGTACTACGCACCGGGATCATGGTAGCTAGCCTGCAAAAAACTTTTTCTAGGATCCTACATCCACTTGTTAGTCCATACATTATTTCTATGCATAGGTATGACATATCTATCACTATACTTATCAGATCTATTCATATCAAACTTTATTTCATCTAACAATGCCCTAGTTTTGAAGCTAGGACAAAATCTATCAAACATACCTAGATCCATGCTTTAGAAAAAAAAATTCCACTTATCTTACTTCTACAAAGTACAAAGCTTCCAGATCTAAGACTTTTAACTATTCTTACCTTTATCAAAGAACAGAGGTTACAGATCTTACCTTTTTCTTGCAGATCTGACCTCTTTTTCTTCACATCTGACCTCTTTCTCTTCATATCTGACCTCTTTCTCTTTAGATCTAACCTCTTTCTCTTCAGATCTGACCTCTTTCTCTTCATATCTGACCTATTTCTTGGCAAAAATCTTCACAGGTCAAACAGAACACTGCGCACTAGGGCAACAGATCTATGCACAGAGCTTATTTCACACAAATCTTTTTCTTCTTCAGTTCCCAACAATCATAGTTCCAGGTCCTGACAATGGAACCATTTGTTGGCATAGGGGCAGACCCAGGGTTCAAAAATCAAGAGCGCACCAACAAAACCCTAACTACTGGCCCTTTCAACAACACCTGCGAAGCAAATGAAGTCTCACCCGAGGTAGAGGCAGGGGTGGTTGCAAGACTCAAGTGGTTGCAACCTTAGCTGGAACACATATATGTGATTATCTTTCTTACAATGCACTTGGCATGAGTTATTTCCTAGCATACATTCATTAATACACTTCACAAAAAGCATAGAGCATCGCAGTAATTACTCAGATCTAGCACTTAGCAATGATAAACATGTTATACTCAATAGATTAAGCACCTAGCATATTATGTATCATATCTAGCATGCATTCATATCTCATAAGAACAAAGAATCAATAGATCTATCTAAACATATCAGAGCACTTGGCAAGAGAGAGGTGTAAACACATAAGAACAAATCACATAGCACCATACTCACAGTTATCGTGGTTCACCCCCACCCTGGGGCTACATCCACAAAGTCTTCTTTATATTATCTTGGTCAAGCAGTTACAACACAGAGCTTCAATGATCCCTACATCGCACAGGACAAAAGATCTGCACAACTCGTTAGATCCTTCTTCCTCACTCCTAAACATCCAACTATAAAAATCAACACTTAGCCCTCCGATCTCGTGCACAAATCTCTCTAAGATACATCTAATCACACAGATCCAAATACTAGCACTAAGATTTCATTCATACACCACATAGATGTATTACATTACTATCTCTCCTATCTGACTATCTATATTGCCTATTTATAGATTACAAAATGGGCCTAAACATGGATAAACCCACTGGACGACATCCCTTTCCCATTACATCAATCGAAAACCCTAAAATGGATCTCAAAATAGGTCTTGCTTCCTTATTTTATGCTTCATGTTGTTGTCGCAGTCCCAAAAGTGGTCAAATATGACCAAGTACTCTTCAAAACTTCGTCAAGGGCCAACATTTCTCAAACAATGTGAATAAATTATAAGTTGATTGTTGTTTTTTACATGCAAAAAATCCATCCACGTAGACCTACTACTCGACAATCTTTGAAAATGCCCAAAGGAAACGGTGATTTGTCAAGTGAAGCATCGAACCCGACCGTTACTAAAGGAATGCAACAAATGCCTAAGGTGGATCCTATAATTTGACTTCCATAGATGTAAGTTTTCAGTCAATAGCCATTATAAGAAGACACATAGATGATCATTGGATCTAAGGTAATGTTACCTTCATGGAACGAGTTATTCAATAAAATTAAATACTCGTATTTCCCAAACTTCACACCTCATGGAATTACAGAAAATAGGGCCTTGGATGACTAGGTATTCCCGAAGATAGAGAACTTCCTATTCTACATGGCGGTTGCTAGATCCCTTGTTTTAATTTATGTAGAGTCCTTAGAATGGATTATCAACCACATGGACACTACCAAATTCTTGGTCAACTATGAACAAGGATATTGTGTCGGGGTTTTACAACCAACAAAAGTGAATAAGTATTACAAACTCAAGAGAGAGTTCATATTGAACACTGACTTTGTAGTAAAATAATATGAAAATCATGATACTAACAAATAGTTAGCATCTTGGTGGAAGGAAGATAAAAAATTCATTAATGAGACTATAGGGTGATATGGAACGGAAAAATTAAGGGAACCATACAAATACCTGATTGCCTTAATTTGTGTATTATATGGAGAAAAAGATTGGTCTATATTCTTGGAATCCTTGATTCCCTTTGCATACATTGTTGCAGTGTCAGGGGGATTTTTAAACTAGGGATTTATATCGAAATAATTAAGCACTAGAGTAGAACAAGCCCACATAATCCTCAACTAGGGGATGTGCCTTATTTTTACATGGCTCCCTATTTATTAAATATAGTTTGTGCAAGGAACATTTTATTTGAAATGGGTATGAGTTGGCATTTGTTTGAACTCTCTATGCATGTATACTTCAAGATCTCGTGAAAGAATAGGTACAAAAAATCTTATTCCATGATATGTGAGTTGTTATTGGAAAATATTACTTTATTATCTTTCAAAAAGAGTTCCCAAGGCTCTAAAAAGAAGCCAAAAATATAATCTCTCTTATTGGAAATTGGTACTTGGAGGAGAAATGCACCTACTTCAAAATATTTGGAGCCACAAGTGCCCCACACCTATTTCCATGTTATGTACCAGACCGACTGGCCTTAGGGAAAATATTTTATCCAACTATCATATAATGTTTCAATGCATCTTTGGTTAAAGAAAATAAAACACATTTTATCCCTTACAAATTTCAATTAGGATATTATTTCGTCAAAGACGGTACACAATAAAAAAAAGAAGGTTTAAGTCACTTGGAATATAGTTTATTGACTAGTAGGTACTGCAAGCATGACCCAAAATAATTAGTGTCAAAATATGCAAGACAAGTAGTATTTACTGGCCATATCCTTATGATAATTTTGAAGATGAGGTCTTCACTAAAAATTCTGAAAGTTAGGATGAATTAATCCAAAGGAAGGCCCAACCCAATCTTAGTATATTTATATTTGTGTCTATCTATGGAAAAACATTTGGAACTCATTAATCTAACCGGAGAGGAATCTATACGAGAACAAGTAGCTGAGAGGGAAACATAAATTGAGCATCCTTGTACCATAGTTTTCTTGTTTTGGTTTTATTTTCTTTGTTTCAGTACGATAGTTTTTACTTTGGCTTTGTTTTGATTTTTTTTTTTTGGCTTGATCTGGTAGATTTATTTTTATGTTGTTGTTGGTCAACATTTCTTGATAAGTGGAGAAAATGATATTGATTCTCAAGGATCATGATGAAACATGACATGGAAGCTACTCTTATCCAAAACCTTTACCAACTAAAGCGGAGTAAGGGGAATTGATTTAGAGAAATATTTAAATGATGAAATTATTTACATTTCTATATGTATATAAAATGAGGAATGAACATATCTTTTGTCTTGTGGTTTGGAAATTTTGAAGGAACTAATGGAAATTAAAGAGAGTACAGATTATTTCTACTAGAGGAGTTGGCAAGGATCTTACCACTCTTAGTCAGAATGTTGTAATAAAGTCTAAGACTTGTTTCGTTTCTCTCAAAAGAAACAAATATCCTCATCTCTGACTCATCTTTGGTTTTACACATGTCCTTTCCAAAATATAACTCATAACAAAAGAAAGACTAAAAGTAAGGAACAATTCAAGTAAAGAAAGATGGAAATAAGGGAGGGTATGAAAATATCTCCACCGACGTTTTGGAATCCCACTAGAAATAGAGAAATTTCTATGATATCGAGGTGACTTCATTGGGGCTATGGATGCTCGTTGGTAGCAGAGCGAGAACATGAGAGGTTTTAAAATACTTATAAGTTGGAAGTTTAATTCTCTCCTATCAACGATGGTTTACTTCCTATCTCTTTCCTGATAGAACATAGAACATGGGTTCACGATAAAGAGGAATGAACTCAGATAAGTCCACGTAGTCAAATAAGTATGGATGCTCCTCGGATCATATGCATACAGATTTATAAATGATCTTTGAGTTTTTATCTTGAATTGCGTTTTCCTCCTAAAATTATTGTATTATCATGACTAAGACAAGGATCAAAGTTTGTGGTTTCATCTAGTGAATCACCATTTTTTGAGACCTCAATACACCCTTTGAAATATCATGCATTTCATTGGGTACCACTTTACTTTCATTTTCATCTTGGATGTTGATTTAACTTGCTCACAATTTGTATTAGATTTTATCTTTGATGGTTTCACTCAATCAATTGTTTTCAAATCTCAAACCAAAGAATTACTAAAAATAGGAGAACAAATTTGAGTTTAAATTTGAAGTGAAAGGGAGGGCAGAACTTGAAAAATTTGCAAAAGAGAAGAAAAAACCATTAAGAACCCTATATTTCCCAATCCATAATAGGAATGTTTTTTTTATCTCCGATAGTGCATCAGGCGTCAGCCACATCTATGTGCAACTCATAAATAAATGAATGATCCTATAGATCATTGATGTGCATCGTCCATCAACGTCAATTGACATCTATTATGATAATTTGAAATGGACCCTCTAACTCATCGACATCGATAAAAAAATTTGGTAAACAAACCATGATCATATGATTCAGGCATTTGATCAATCCTGACCATTGACAGATACATCCAAGGTCCGCTCGATTTTGGGTACATGAGAATCCACATCATCCAACAGACATCAACCCCATATTTCCATGCCACCCACCACGTTGGTCCCAATACCTACACATCATGTAACACATCACAGTAGTAAAACAAAAATACAACGTCATATTTTCTACATCATCTGACATGTCGTCCTCCACATTGTCTTGTATGGATCCCTTCGATTCTATTGGGCTTCATGGAATCAGGTTGAAAACATTAGAAACACATTTGCTTAGGAAACTCATCGATGTCAATGATCTCGTTGGCCATCGAAGACATCTGTGTCATATTGCAAAAAAAATAAAACAAGCATACTCGTCGATAGTCGATGCTCCATCGATGTTAGCCCTTCTCATTCTAAAAAATGACTTTCCCATGCACAAATGATCCTACCAATGGTCGATCCCATTGAAAACGATCTTTAATATGAGTCATACATCCTATATCTCCTTCCAATCATGGTCATAAAAAGTTTAAATGCAAAATTATATGTTTATGATATTTCTAACCTACTTCTGACTTTATCACCATGCACTGACAAATTAGATCTTGCCACAACATAACTAACTCTCCCATTTGATGTTTTAGGTGATAGGTCATGTGCCATGCCAACATATAGACCGATGTGTTTGACACATCACCATATTGGAAAGACATTATGTGCCAATGAGAATGAGGTATTTAAAACATGAAATATCATCATGATCGGTGATGAACAATGGAATTGAGTTGGCTCAAACAACCAATGACTTCAAAACCTTGAAACTCGATGCAAAGAGCCAATGTGCACCAAATCACTATCCTTTGAAAGTTTCAATGAACTAAGAGACATGCTTTTTTCACCGTCGTTTTACGTGATCCATTAATGTTGAGCATGGCATGCAGGTGGGTGCATTCAATCCTGAAATATTTAAAAAATCCCACTATACCCTATGGTTTAACTACCAAATTTGACTGGTACATAGTCAGAACATATGAGCATGAATGTTTTTGTTTAGGAATTTTAACCATTGAGTGTTGAAGAGAGTTTACGTAGAAAAGAATGTCTCGAGACCATGTGTTGTTTGTATTAGAACTTTGCTATTTCCCAATTTAGAGCTTCATGACTAGAAATGGTTACTATGATGTTAATTTATCGTTTATTCACTAGGTATGCATTTTGATTGAATAATTGTTATGTTTCTCGAACAATATGAATAAACTGTAAGTTGATTGTTTTTGTTTTTCTGTATAAAATTCCTTCACGCAGACCTGCTACTCTACAATCTCTAAAAATTCCCAAAGGAAAGGGTTCTCTTTCAGGTGAAGCATGGAACCTGGCCCCTGTGAAGGAACATAGTAAATGCCTCATTTGGAGCCCGTAATTTGACTTCCATAGAAGAAATTTTTCAGTCAACTTCTGTTATACAAAGACACAAATCTGAGAACCAGGTCTAAGGTATTGCTACCTTCTTAGAATGAGTTATTCAATAAAATTAAACACTCAAAATTCCAAGACTTCACACTACATAACAATCCATATATTAGGGCCTTGGATGACCAGGTATTCTGAAACAAAATTTACTCCCTTTTGTACATGGTGGTTTCTATATCCCATGTTTTATCTCCTGTAGAGGCATTAGAAAGGATTATCAACCAGACGAATGTTTTCAAATGCTTGGTAAACAATGAAAAAGGATAGTGTGTGGGGGTTTTCCTACTAGTAGAACTGAATAAGTATTACAAGCTCAAGGAACTAGAGTTCAGAATGAACACTAAATTTGTAGTAAAATTATATGAAAATCATGATACCAACAAATTGTTAGCGTCTTGGTGGAAGGAAGATAGAAAATTAATTAACTGGATTGCAGGGTGGTATGAAACAACAAACTTAAGGGAACCATACATGTACTTGATGGCCTTAATTTGTATATTATATAGAGAAAAAAATTCTTCTAGATTCTCGGAAGCCCGGATGCCCTTGGCACACACTGTGGAAATGTCAGTGGGTATTTTTAACTAGGGAGATATTATATACAAACAACTTATCACTAGATTATAACAAGCCCAAAATCCTCAACAAGGAGATGTGCTTTCTTTTTACATTATTTATTAGATGTAGTTTGTGCAAGGAAAATTTTCTCATAAATGGGTTTGAGTTGGCATGTGTCAAAACTCCCTATGCACGTATACTTCAAAATCTTGTGGGAGAACATGTATAGAGAATCTTATGCCATGATGTGTGATTTTTTCTTGGCCAATATTTACTTTATTACATTTTGACAAAAGTTCCCACGACTCTCAAGACAAGCCAAAAATATAATCTCTTTGATTGGAAATTGGTACTCGGATGAGAAATGCACCTTCTTTAGAATCTTTGGAGCTGTAGGATCCCCACACCTACTGCCATATTATGTGCTAGACCAACTTTCCTTGGGGAAAATATGTGATCAAACTATCCTATAGGGTTTCAATGTGTCACTGGTCAAAGACAAGAAAACAACTTTTATCCCTTACAGATTTCAATTGGGATACTATTTTGTCAAGGAAACTACAAAAGTGAAACAAGAAGGCCAGAGTCACTTGGAGTACAAGTTCCTGACTGGTAGGAACCATAAGAATGACCCAAAATAATTAGTTTCAAAACATGTAGGACAAGTAGTAATTTACTAGCCATATGCTTATGATAAATGTGAAGATGAGGTATTCACTAAAAATGCTCAAATTTATGATGAAGTACTATAAATGAAGGCCCAACCCAATCTTCCTATGTTTATATCTATTTCTATGGAAGAACATGTAGTATTCCAGATATAAAATAGTATGCAAAACATAAATATTTTATCTAGAAATGGCAAAAAAACATTGATATAACCAGAACAATACCAAAATAATACCAGAATAACACCAGAAAGACCACCTTGATTAATCATAGCATTGTTCACTTGCCTCTTCAAGGGGGAGACCTCCAATAGAGTAGATTTCTATTACAATAATATTCAAGACAATATTTCTCATACCCTCTACTCCTATTTATACTAAATCGATCTATCCAAAAGAACAATCTAGAGGAAGATCCTTCTAGAAGCAAAAGCTTCTATTAGGTCTTTTTAAATTTGACATATTCTTCCTTATTTATAGGCCTTATTAATGTTGTCCTTTATTACAAGGAATTATATTATTCTACCTATGTGAGGGGTTAGGGAGGTTAGGTCCTTAACATTCCCTCCCCCTTGAAGAACAACCTTGTCCTCAAGGCTTCAGATGAGGAAATTGTTGTAGAATGGTGGTCAACTCCCAGGTGGCATATTCTGGAGGTGTATCTTTCCATTGGTCTAACACTTCCTTGATGGTGCACTGACGAATACAACACTCTCATTGGGAGAAGATTACTTTTGGAGGAAACCATATGGAACCTTCTTCATCTAACTCAGTGAGACTAGTTTGAGTTTGTCACTTAGTTCTAATCACCTTGTTTAAGCATGAAACATGAAAAACAATATGGAGCTTTGAATAAATCGGTAGAGATAACTAATACACCACCGATCCCACATGCTTGAGCACTGTATAAGGACCATAAAATTTGGGCGCAAGTTTATGATAGTGTTCATACTTGAGTGAAGACTTCTTATAAGGTTGTAGTCGAAGAAACACCTAGTCCCCTTCAAAAAAATGAAGTTCGAAATGACCTTGATATGATTGTTGCTTCATGTGATTCTGAGACATGACCAAATTTTCTTTGAGGGCCCAAAGAATAGCCTCGCGGATTGCAATATTTTTTTCAACCTCCTAAACCTTCGATACCCCTGGAATATAGGAGAGAACTGATGGGGGATTTTGGCCATAGAATGCTTCAAAAGGAGCCATGAAATTAGTTGTATGGTAAGATGTGTTGTACCACCATTCAACTAGGGGTAACCATTGAGCCCACTGATTTCTCCTCTGAGATGAAAAACACCTCAAATATGTTTCCAAAAACTTATTGAAAACTTTAGTCTAGCCATCCGTCTTGGGTGATAGGCAGTGCTAAGATGAAAATGGGTGCCCTGTAGCTTGAAACATTCTTCCCAAAAAAATTTGGTGAAAGTGGGGTCTCTGCCAGAGACAATAGAATTAGTCATGCCATGAAGCTTGAAGATATTATCCATGAATATTTGAGCCACTGTGGAAGTTGTGAATGGGTGTTGAAGAGAAAAAAAAATGAGAATATTTGGAGAGACTATCTATGACCCCCATGATGATTAACTTATTTCCTGATTTAGGTAAGCCTATAATGAAATATATAGAAATATCTCTCCAAATAGCAGGGGGAATCAGAAGCGATTGGAGTGTGCTCGAAGCTTTGATAGTTTCTCCCTTGCTTCATTGAAAGACCTCACATTCAACCATAAAGCTATGAACGCCCTATTTCAAACCCTCCCAGAAAAAAGAACGTTTGAGTCATTCATAGGTTTTGGAAAACCATGAATGTCCAATTATCAGTGAGGCATGAAGCTCAGAAAGAAATGTGGATTTAAGTTGGGGTTTCTTGCATAAATACAAATGACCTTTGTAGATAAGCCAAGAGTACCCTGGAGAAACTTAAGAATTGTGTTGCAATTGGTGGAGCAGGCTAGAAATTTTGGGTTCTTGCAACCATTCCTAACGAACAACTTGGAGTCAATATGGTACAATGAAGGAGAGGGATAAAAGGGACCCTTATTCTTCATATTTCCATGAAAGAGCATCGACCACTACATTTTACTTTCCCTTCTTGTAAATGATCTCATAATCATAGCCAAATAGCTTGGTCACCCATTTTTGTTGCGTCGAGGATGAAATTTGTTGTTCCCGGAAGTACTTGAGACTCCGATGATCATTTTTTATTAGGAATCTATGACCCAATAAATAAGGACACTAACGATCCACAACATACACAATATATAATATTTCCTTTTCATAAATGGATTGGCCCAATTGTCACTCTAAAATTTGTTTTCTAGTGAAGGCCAAATGACTTCCATCTTGCATGAGGATGGCTTCAATTCCTTTATGCATGAATATTAGAACACATGTGGCAAGCACCTTCTTTCTTGAGTATGATGACCATAGCAAAAGAATAAGGGGTAGTGTTAGGAAGGATAACACCATATTCTAGCAATTCAGGAACCATTTTCTCAATTTCATTCTTTTGAGAAAAGGGATGATGATAAGGCCAAACATTGGGAGGAATAATTCTCAATATGAGAGGGATGGAATGATAATGGACTCCACTATAAGGGGGAAGTTATTTGGGAGTGGTAAAAAAAATTATGTCGTGGGAGAGGATAGATTGCAGGTCAGGATGCACAAAAGGTGTCTCAATAGCATGAATGGAGTGGAGTTGGGATATAATTCTTGAATGACCTTTTTTGAGGATCTTTTCCATGCAATGGGAACTGATGATCTCAGGGGAGCCTGTTGTGATTCTTTGGAACTTATATTGTTGTTCCTTATATTGGAATTGCATGGTTAAGTCCTTAAAATACATGAGAATGGGGCCTAGAGTGCATAACCATTCGACACCAAGAATAATGTCACAACCACCCATGTCTATAGAAAAAATATGGGATTTCACGTGATACTGACTAATTTGGAGTCGCACATTTTCACATCGTCCCCCACATTTCATGGAATTTCCATTGGAAATTATTATTTGAAAATTATTGACATCACAGATGTAACAATTGCCTTCTTGGGAAATGCGGCGATGAATAAAGTTGTGGTGTTCATTGTGGATCCTGATTATCTTCTTGATTCAGAGGTCTTTGTTTTCATCCATGTTTATACCCCATGAAGACTTTACACCCTGGAAGAATGTACACTCCTCTGTGTAGGGGGGGTTACCCCTCTTGTGGGGTTCAAGGGAAAGCAGGCCCCTGAAGGAAAAATCTCCTTGTAAATGTATATTGTAATTTCATATTAAATCTGGACCATTCATTATAAGGTCGCAAATATGATGATAGAAGTTATATTAGGGTTTTTTTCTCTATAAGGAACCCTCTTTTATGAGAGAAATGTATTACAACTAGGTATCATTGTGAATATTGTATTCTGAGTGAGGAAACTTTGAGAGAATGATCTGAAAAGATCTTTTACACAACTATGGTTGAGTTATTATGCATATTTTGATTAACCAATTAAGAAGCTTCAAGAAAGAGGAAGAAGTTATAGAAGAAATATAACAACCATATGAACATGTATAGAACTGAAATGAAGCATAAAAAAACAACAAACCAGAACACCAATATGATAACAAAGTTCAACAATCTCGCCTACGTCTTCGGGCCTTTGTCTCAGTGGGTGAGGCTTTCTTATTTCTGTTCATAGCTTGATAAGTACATCACAGTAGTGCCAAAAGGTTACACAAATGATATGGTCTTGTTATTCCATATCTCAAGAACTGGCCCACAAAGGTGCGCTCCTCAACATCTTCCCTGTATAAAAATGTCTTTGGCTTGGGAAATATTCAGCATGAAACTACTCTGAATATCCTCCCATGGCCTCAAGAAGAACTGTTTTATATACATCTGAAGTCAATAACCATCTCCCAACTTCCCCCCAAGATAAGGCCTCAAAAAGGGCCCAATATCCCTCAAAAGGGCAAAAAATCTCCAATAACAGTTGAAGAAATCATAAAAATCCACTAGTATATGGTAAAAACCCACTTCTGCAATATATTTAGGCATAATCCCCTAGTCCCAGATGCACACCCTGTAAAAAAGGTCACATGGAAATAATTGTCCAAGCGCCAGCCCCTAAGGGTTGCATGTTGGCCCTTCGCTCGCAAGTAATGGTCACATTGTAAAATTTCATAGGACGACGCCCCACCATATGCAACTAGATTGTGGTCACCACCCCCGAGTCATATGGAAGGTAGATGATAATAATATGCACCCCCAAATATGGAACTGGTAGTGGAGCGCTCCATACAGTAGGCTAAGGTTATATGCAACAAAAAATCTATGGCTTGGGGCTAGGCCCTAGCCCCCTTCTGCCTCTGTTTATACAATAAAACCACCATATATATATATTAATATGGACTTGTTAATACAAGTCCCACCATTCGTGTGTTGGAAATGGACCTATCCCAAACATGTTCCCCCATGCTAGAGGTCATGGGTTTGATTCCTCTATCCTCCAAATTTTTTATCCAACCAAACAAATGATGGGGTGCCATGTGGCGGCCCACGTCTGGGCCATGTGGCACCTTTTCATTTTCTCACAAAAAGTGCCACTTTTAGAAATGGGATTGGACCACTGTCATCTTTCCATTTATCCTATTGTTGTGCTTCCACTTGTCTCAATGCTACGTCAACATGATGTCATGCTGATGTCATCATTGACTTTTTTTCCTATTGACTTTTTACCTTTTTGGGAAAACGAACAAAATGTGATATTAGGAGAATACAACGACCGTTTGAGCCCGTTCAAGTTGTGTTGGGTTCGTATCGATGAGTTATATGTGCAAGTTTTTTTTGAAGCCATTCTAAGAAATTTTATTTTTAGGCCTTTCTGAGCCCCATCAAGCTCCTCGATTTGATTCTGGATCACAACTCTCCACTAAAGGACCTTTTGGTCCCCAAAAGGTTATTGAATAGTGATCAATATTGTGATAGGAAACCCAGCTTGTTCTCTATCTTTGAACTCTGTCCTGTGCACCTGTCTCATCAAGATCAACTGTAACACAATCATGACAACTGACAACATATTGTTAGCTATTTGAACCATGTCACATCTTACTGAAACCACTATCATCCATGTAGACAACATTACTAACGATAGAATAACAAATACGACTGCAAATGAGCTGATATGTTTGTAATATTTTCATGACATGAGATTATCTTGAAGAAAACTGTGATTAATTTTCCATTCAACAATCATTTCCTGTTCTTGCTTAAAATCGATTACTTGATTTGAAACAATTATTGGTTTGTTTCTTTCTTGAACTTCCTTCCTTAATTGTTCCATAGTTTGAAGACTTTATTTTCCTTTACATGATGAGTATGAACCACATAATCTTGACCTTCTTTGGTTAATTGATATAGATTATTTTCCCTGTATAATATTTCTTTACGATCATATAAGTATGGACTACCTAAGACCATTCCATATTTACTTAGTGGCACTACATCACATGTTACCTTGTCCACATACTTAGATGAAATAGAAAATTTGATTGTGCACTTCTTTGTTATGTGCATTTGATGATGGTTTCTTATCCATTTAAGTGTGTAGGACTTATGGTGCATATGTGTTTTTAACAACAATTGCTTAACCAATTCTTCGGAAATTAGGTTAGATTGAAATCCACTATTGATTAATGTATTAACCTTAGTGTGTCACATGATGACCCTTATATGAAAAAAGTTACTTCTACAATCAATTCCTTCACTAATTTTACTTGTCATACCAACCAATGATACCTTTGATTCATCACCTGAATCTGATCCCAAGTCTATCGGTCATGTTGTCCCTGCAACTGTTTTCCTCCCTTTCTTTTCCTTGAACCACTTTGTCCTCTTCTCAATATGCAATTGCCAACAATGATCCTTATCATGCCCCTCTTTCTTGCAATGCTTGAAAGAGTGCCTCTCTTCCTTTCTCGTCACTACATTTTCCTTTTTTCCATTCCATTTCCTCTTCTCCTCTTTCCTTGAAGACAATTCCCCAGATACTCCAACACCTGGTTTCCCTCATTCAATGTATGTCACTAGTTGGTCCAAACATGAATACAATGTTTCTAATATGTGTAGGTAAACCTTCTATATACTCCATAATATTTTCTTGGGTATGTAAAGGGATATTTCACATCAATGCCATTTTCGAAATCCATATGTGTATTCTTGCACTGTTTGTCCTTTTCTTAGTTTTAAAGATTTCCATTCAATTAACGCTTTTTCTTTATAACCCAAAGGATAGAATTGTTTTCTAAGTGTAGAAATAAAAAAATTTCATGATGGAAATCCATTATCCACTTGTTGCGTTCTATTTTTCAACTTGCTTTTCCACCAGATGAGTGTTGTTCCTGCAAGTCTCAATGATGCCAATTTGATTTGTGTGGCCTCATCCTTGATCTGTTGCACACTGCAATAGACCTCCATCTGTCTGACCCGGTTGTCAAGTCTCTTTGCATTAACTTCACCATCATATATGGGTAATTCAAATTTAACATCAAGTTTTAATAATCACATTTCATTCTTATGTTTATGAACATGTTTCTTTGCATTAGATTTAGAACTTGAACTTGAAGAAGAAAGAGAAGAAGGAGGTGATGATGGAGGTGAAGAAGGAATTTGAGGAGGATCCTCTCCTTATTCTCTTTTTACCTTGGAATATTCTTCAAGAATTGGTCTCTTTTGTTCCAAGTAATCCTCATACAAAACTTTCATCATCTTCGACATAGCAAAGAATTTTTTTCGAAACTCTTTCTCATCCCGAGAAAGTCCCTCTTCTGATGCCATCTTCTCTTTGTGAGAAGTTCTCTTTCTTAATCCAATTAAAGGATTCTCTTCCACAAGATCGACTTCACCACGAAGTATATTTTCCCTGGTTAACATGAAAAACTCAAATCCAAACGTCAACTATCTCTGATACCACTTGATCCGAAAAGATCTTTTACACGACTATGGTTGAGTTATTATGCATGTTTTGATTAACCAATTAAGAATATTTAAGAAAGAGGAAGAAGTTATAGAAGAAACACAACAACCATATGAACATATACAAAATGTAAATAAAGCATAAAACAACAACAAACCATAACACCAATATGATAATAGAGCTTGGCAATCTCAACTATGTCTCCAGGCCTTTGTCTCAGTGGGTGAGGCTTTCTTATTTATGTTCAAAGATCAATAAGTACATCACAACATTGCCAAAAGGTTACAAAAATTATTTTTTCTTGTTCTTCCAAATCTCAAGAACCCAATAGAAGAAACAACACTCAAATCAGATGACTGGAGCTCCTAGAAATGGCCTGTAAAGGTGTGCTCGTCAACAACTTCCCTACATAAAAATGGATTTGGCTTGGAAAATATTCATCATAAACCATCTTTGAATCTCTTCCCATGGCCTCAAGAAGGATTGGTTTATATATATCTAAATTTGGTAACCATCTCCCAACTTCCCCCCAAGATCTGGCCTAAAAAAGGGCCCAATATCCCCCAAAAGGGCCCAAAAATCTCCAACAACAGTTGAATAAATCATAAAAATCCACTAATATATGGTAAGAACCCACTTTTGCAATATAATTGGGAATAATCCCCCAGTCCCAGAAGCATGCCCCCTAAACAAGGTCACATGGCAATAATTGGCCAAACGCCATCCCCTAAGGGTTGTGCGTTGGTCCTTAGCCCGCAAGTAATGGTCACATGGTAAAATATCATAGGACCGTGCCCCACCATATGCACCTGGATTTTGGTCACCACCCCTGAGTCATATTGTGGGTAGGTGCTAAAAATCCACACCCCCAAATCTATAACCGGTAGTGGAGCACTCCATACGGTATGTTGAGGTTATATGCAACAAAACGTCCACGAGTTGGGGCTAGGCCCCAACCCCCTTGTCCCTCTGTTTATAGAATAAAACCACCATATATATATTAATGTGGAATTGTTAATACAATTCACAGCATTGGTGCGTTGGCAATGTACCTGTGCCAAACATGTTCCCCTATGCTATAGGTCATGGGTTCGATTCCTCTAGCCTCCAAAATTTTTATCCAACCAAACAAATGATGGGGTGCCAAGTGGAAGCCCACATCTGGGCCACGTGGCACCTTTTCATTTTCTCATGAAAAGTGCCACTTGTTGAAACAGGATTGGACCACTATCATCTGCCCAGTCAGCTTGTTGTTGTGCTACCATGTGTCTCAATTCTACATCATCATGGTGTCATCATTGAATTTTTTTCCTATTACCCTGTTGACTTTTTTCTTGTTTGGGAAAACGAAAAGAACACAACATTAGTAGGATACAATGTATGGTTGAGCCCATTCAATTTGCATTAGGTTCATATCCACGAGGCCTACACACATGTCCCTTTTGAATCCATTATGAGAAATTTGATTTTTAGGCCTTTTTGAGCCCCATCAAGCTCCTGGATTCGATTCTAGATCAAAGAAAGAAGAGGAAGTTACAACAGGTGGGTTGTAGGTTGTATCCCTTCATTTGTTGGATAATAATAAAGGATGGACCTGGCAATTTATCTAGTGGATGTAGCCCACTAGGTGAACCACATATATATGTGTCTCTATTGTATTTTGTATCTAAATTGTGATTTATTTCCGCATTTGTTTTATTTTATTACTTCACGATCCTATTTTTCTAACAACTGGTATCAGAGTGAAAGGTAAGAAAAGAGGGTTCCTAGTTTGAGTGGGAGCAATGGAGAAATATGGAAAGTTTAGGTTCGAGAAATTTAGCGGCCAAAACTGCTAGTTATGGAAGATGCAGATGGAAGATTATTTATATTGGAAGGATCTATTCCTACCATTTGGTGGAATAACAAAGATTCTGACAGCCATGAAGGATGGAGAATGGGAGGTTCTTGACAAAAATGCACTAGGAACTATACGACTGAGCCTAGTAGCATCAGTGGATTTAAATATTTCGAAAGAAAATACAATGAAGGAGTTGATGGATGCATTGGATAAATTGTATTAAAAACCCTCAGTGTCCAATAAGGTATTTATAATGAAGATATTATTTAATATGAAGATGTCTTAAGGTGGGTCTATTGCAGATCATTTAAATGAATTTAATACAGTTACTAATCAACCAAGTTCTGTAAAAGTGGACTTTGATGATTAGGTCATGGCTCTTCTAATCTTGTGCTCATTGCCAGAAAGATGGAATGACTTGGTCATGGATGTAAGTAACTATGTCTCTAGTTCAAACACTTTAAAATTTGATGATTTTTTTGGTGTTATCCTTCACAAGGAAATTCGACAGAAAAGAACAAGTGAGACATCAGATAATGCATTGAACATGGAGAACAAAGGAAGACAAAAGGATAGAGTAAAGGGCTCAGGAAACCATGGGAATTCTAGAAAGGGAAGATCCAAATATAGACTCGAAAAGGTAGAGTGTTGGAATTGTGGGAAGAAAGGACATCTAAAGAAAGACTGCAAAGCTCCAAAGAAACAAAGAGATGGACAACAAGAGAAAAATCGAGAAGCAAATATAACAGATGATGTGTTACAAGATGATTTGATTCTTTCTGTAGATAATATTTCTGAGTCTTGGGTAATAGATTTATGGGCTTCATTTCATGCCACACCCCATAGGAAACATTTTCTATATTATGTTCAAGGTGATTTTGGGCAGGTTCATTTGGGTGATGATGCACCATCCAAAATTGTTGGAATGGGAAAGGTAAAAATAAAAGAAAGTAATAAAAAACAATGGTTGTTGAAAGAGGTAAGACATGTTCCATATCTAAGGAAAAATATAATTTCCACAGGGAAGTTGGAAAGAAAAATATAATTTCCATAGGGAAGTTGGAAAGTGAAGGTTGTATATCCATATTTACAGATAAGGTGTGGGAGGTCACCAAAGGATCATTGGTGATAGAAAAATGAGAGAAGGTAGGTACATTGTATTTATGTACTGGTAATATTGACTCTTCTATCTCTTTATCTTCTACAAGAGTGGATACAACACTGTGGAATCATGGCTTGGACACATGAGTCATAAAGGGATGCATATAATTCACAAAATAAATTTGTTTCTGGATCTTAAACAAATTTATTTGGATTTCTGTGAGCATTGTGTTTATGGAAAACAGAAGTGAGTCAGATTTCTCAGAGTCGAAAAAAAAAAAAGTGAAAGGTTAGAGCTTGTGCATACAAATGTATGGGGACCAGATTAGGTATCATCTCTTGGTGGCTCTCATTATTATGTTACTTTTATTGATGATGAAACTAGAAAAACTTGGGTTTATTGCATTCGACAAAAATATGATGTTTTGATACTTTTAAGAAATGAAAAGATTTGGTTGAGAATGAAACAGGAAAAAAATTGAAGTGTCACATATCAGATAATGGAGGTGAATATTGCAGCAAGGATTTTTATGATTATAGTTCATACAATGGGATTCATAGAGGGAAGACAGTTCCAATAACACCATAATAAAATGGTGTGTCAGAAAGGATGAACAAGACAATCATGGAGTGTGCAAGGAGTATGAGATTGCATGTTGGTTTTCCTTTACAGTTCTGGGTAGATGTTATAGTTATTGTTGTTTACTTAATAAACAGAGGACCTTCAAGTTCTTTGGATGGTGGAATTCTAGAGGAGGCACGAACAAGTAAAAAGGTAAACTATTCCTTTTTGAATACTTTCGGTTGTGAATAATTTTCCCATATTGATAAAGAAAATAGAACAAAGCTTGATGCAAAATCCAAGAAGTGTACCTTTATTGGATAAGATGTTAATGATTTTGGTTATCTCTTATGGGATTATGAAAATCGCAAAATCATTAGGAGTAGAGATGTCATATTCAATGACAAGTTCATGTACAAAGATTAGTTGCAGGGAAAGAAACAACAAAAATAAAAACCATAATACACAGTGCTTGAAGATATCACTGAAAAATTAATTCCAAAAGTACCAGAAAATCGAAATGTACAACAACAGGAGAAGAAAGTACCTCAAACTCTTGCAAGTGTTGTTAGAATATCTTCCAAGTTAAGTAGACCCCTAAACGATACTCTTCTTCATTGTATTATTTATTGTTGACTAGTTCTAGTGAACTAGAATGTTATGAAGAGAAAATGCAGGTAGACACCAAAAATAATTGGAAGAAAGGAATGGAAGGGGAAATGGATTCCCTGATAAATAAACAGACTTGGGATTTGGTTCAGTTTCCTACAGGAAAAGAGAATTTCAGAATAAATGGGCTTACAAGTTGAAGGAAGAAGATGGAGGAAAAAAGAGGTACAAGGGTAGACTTGTTGTAAATGGGTTTGCACAAAATAAAGGTATATATTTTGATGAAATATTTTCTCATGTTGTTAATATGACTTCAATTAGAACTATTTTAATTCTTGTGGCAGTAGAAGATTTGCATATTGAAAAGTTAGATGTAAAAACAAATTTTCTCCATGGGGATTTGGAGGAAGATATTTATATGCAACAACCACAGGGGTATGAGGTCAAAGAGAAGAAGAATTTGGTATGCAGGTTGAAGAAGAGATTGTATGGCCTAAAGCAAGATCCAAGAAAGTGGTATTTGAAGTTTGACAGTTTTATGATAGAATATTGTTATAGTAGATGTCATTTTGATCAATGTGTTTATTTTAAAAGGCTAGAAAATGGAAGCTATATTATCTTTCTATTGTATGAAGATGACATGATTGTTGCAAGGTCTAATATGCAGTATATAAATGTGCTCAAGAATAAATTATATAATTCATTTATAATGAAGGATTTGGGTGCTGCAAATAAAATCCTTGGTATGAGAATAACAAGAGACAGGAAAAATCGTAAATTGGCATTGTCTCAAGGTGAGTACATAGAGAAGGTGTTGGAGAGGTTTAGAATGCAGAATGAAAAACCAATTAGTACACCTTTGTCCAACTATTTCAAATTAACTAAGGAAATGTGTCCCAAGACACATGAGGAGACAAAATACATGTCCAGGGTCCCTTATTCATCAGCAGTTGGCAGCTTGTTGTATGTGAT
The DNA here is from genome assembly GCA_000966675.3 of Picea glauca. NCBI lineage: Eukaryota > Viridiplantae > Streptophyta > Pinopsida > Pinales > Pinaceae > Picea > Picea glauca. The sequence goes on along the minus strand of JZKD02S1768946.1, from coordinate 784,217 downwards.
GGTTTGCACAAGACCAGATATTGCACATGCAGTGGTATTTGTGAGAAGGTGTATGAAAAATCGAGGTAAAGAACATTGGGAGGTAGTAAAGTGGATTCTCAAGTATTTTATAGATACTACTACTCATGCATTATGTTTTGAAGGTCGAGACATTGTTCTACGGGGATATGTTGATTCATATATGGAAGGTGATAAAGATAGCCGGAGGAGTACCACAAGGTATGTTTTTACTGGAGGTGGAACAACAATAAGTTGGATTTCGAAACTGCAAAATGTTGTTGCACTTTCAATGAAAAAAGTAGAGTATTTTGTTGCTACAGAGGCTAGTAATGAAATAATTTGGTTACAGAAGTTTATGGAGAAATTGGGAAAGAAGCAGGAGAATAATAGGTTGTACTATGACAGTGAGAGTTCCATTCATCTTTCAAATAAATCATCTTTCCATTCAAATACTAATAATATAAAAATCAAGTACCATTTCATATGATCCATCTTGGAAGATGGACATTTGAAGTTTGAAAAGATACACACTAGCCAGAATCCTGCAAACATGTTAACTAAGGGAGTAACCAGGGAGAAGACGAATTCCTGATCAATTTTAGTTGGTCTTGAAGCATGAAGGTGAAGATGATAATTTTTCTAGGTCCAAGAAGGATCATAGTCAATAATATACAACAATGATGGAGTTGTTGAGATCAATCTCCAAGTGGGAGATTGTTGGTTGTGGAGCCTGATTATCTTCCTGATTCAGAGGTCTTTATTTTCAATCGTGTTTGTAGCCATGAATACTTTACAACCCGAATGAATGTAAACTCCTCCACACGGGGGAGTGCAGGGAGGGTTACCCCCCTTGTGGGATCTGAGGGAAAGTGGGCCCCCGAAGGAAAAATTACCTTGTAAATGTATATTGTAATTTCATAGTAAATATGGACCATTCATTATAAGGTCGCAGATTTGACGGTAGAAGTTATGTTAGGGTTTTTCTCCCTATAAGGTAACACTCTTTTATGAGGGAAATGTATTGTGGCTAGGTATTATTGTGAATATTGTATTATGAGTGAGGACACTGTGAGAGAAAGAAGAGGAAGTTACAACGTGTGTGTTTTAGGTTGTATCCCTTCATTTTTCTCGATAATAATAAAGGAAGGACTTGAAATTTTTTATGGTGGACATATCCCACACTCCATGAACCACATATATCTATGTTTCTATTGTATTGTGTATCTTCTGTGTTTTATTTCCTCATTCATTTTATTTTATTTCTCGGTGATCCTATTCTTATAACATATGGGTGCTACCACTATCCAAAAGGATGATGACTTTCCTATTTTTTATGTAAACAGTTAATTTTAGATTTTGGGGAGTAGAGAAGCCAATGAGGGCATTAAGTGAAATAAATGGGTCAATATTTGGTGGATCAGAGGGTGGGGTGAGGTCAGAAGGTGGTGGTAGTTCCTCCACATGAGGGAGAACAACATCTTCTTTAGAAATATCCTCATTCGGAACCATAAAATGATTATGTTTCTTACACTTGTAGATGGGAAAATATTTGTCATCACAACTATAACAAAGACCCTTGATTTTACATTCAACCATTTCCTCCCTGGTTAATTTCTAGATCTTGACGAGAGTTGCAGGAGGGGAATAATTGGTGGGTTTAGGGAGAGGAGGAAAGGAGGGTTTGCAAGTCTAGGAGGATAAAATATGCTGTGCTTCCTTGCCTCATTGATTAGATTCCAACCAAGTCAGGGGGCGTTCCATGAGAACACTGTCACAGATTTTGTCGTTGAGGCCACTAATAAATTATTCCCTAAAGAAATCATCTGTCATGCCCTCCATTTTGAAATCCAAGTTCTCAAATGCAGAAATAAAGTCTTCCACTGTCCCATACTTCTTTAACTTGGTAAAAAATCCTAAATGGTGGGTTTTAGAGTCAAAGCAGTCATAAAGTTGGGTGACAAATTATGTCCAAGCAACATACCCTTGGAGTTCCTTTTTTCTCCATTTCCACTTTTTTCGTCATTCCGGATCCAGATGTAGGACACCATAATGAAGCTTGGCTAAATCATCAGTAAATCCATGCAAAGAGAAATAATGTTCCATTTGGGTGACCCAGCCTGTGGGATACGATCCATCAAATTTGTTCACCTCAATTTTGGGAGGGAAGAAGTCTCAAGAAAAGTGGGTAGTATGAGGACCATGGTAATGAGAAGAGTCATGGTCATCCTGATAACATGGTTGTTCAAAAGAGGAAGGGTTCTTGGAATGACCCATGAAGTTTTATTTGAGGTATTTGAGTTTTTTGATGTGGGAACATTGTTCCTTGAGGATCTCAATAGCTGAATCGATTGAGCTAATGTTGTAATTGATATTCTTGATGTCTTCCTGGTTCTTTTGGGTTTCAACAATCAAAGTATTGAGTTCTTGGGGTCGTGTTGTAGCCATTTGGAAAAATGAGTAGGAAAATGGTACAGGAGAAACAAAAGGGGTCTGGAGGGGTGAGTGGGACCACGAAGAAAAAGGGTGTCAAATGATAGGTACCAATGCGATTAGAGTGAAAAGGGAGATCCAATGGGATAGGGGCCAAATAAGGGTGTCAGAGAAGGGTCAGGTCCACAAAAAAAAATTGTGTTAAAAATGATAGGTATCACTGGAATCAGGGTGAAGAGAGGAACCTAGTGGGATAGGTCCTAAATAAGTGTGTCGAAGGGACCACTATACTCATTTTTCTTACTCCTGTGGAGTTATACTCTGATATGAAGAATATTGTAGTGTTGAAATGCCCAAATTCTTAATAGGAAGAAATGTGTAGTAATTTTCCAACTCGAATGAAATAAGCACGATTACATAGAAATAGATATTGTTAGTTATATTTTTGTTTCTGTCCCAAGGGTTAGGGTATACAGGGTGTCTACAGACAATGGTTTACCCTGTGCTATAGCTCTCTTATATATGTGCGGGGTCCAAATGTAGTACTCGACCCAATATCTCAGGGCACCAACTAAGGAGGGTAGATCATGCCTTTAGTTGTACTACCCAACTACCCAGGTACTAGAGAGTATATTCATGAGTGTTGTTCTTGGTGATACTATAACAATGAGGTCGCTGATCAATTTATCTATGGAGGGATTAAGGAGATATAGGTTTATCTGTATACAGGTGTTGTTTGATGCGCTACCACTCGAAAGGGTACCAACATGGGTTAAAAGGGTGGCCAACAAATGTGCGCTTCAGTACCACTTGTATTTCTTGCGATTATGACTCCTTGACTACAATATTATGCATGCAATGATAGATATTTGTAGATTTAAGATACCAAAACACGTCCCTACTCTAAAAAAAAATTAATCCATAATTTTCTGCTAAGGAAAGTGCTTTGATACCACTTGTAGTATTCCAGATATAAAATAGTATGCAGAACATAAATATTTTAGCTAGAAATGGTAGAACACCAATGATATAACTAGAATAAGACTATAATAACACTAGAAAGAGAACCTTTATTAATTATAGCAATGTTCACTTGCCTCTTTGAGGGGGAAACCTCCAATAGAGAAGAGCTCTATTACAATAATATTCAAGACAATATTTCTCATACCCTTTGTTCCTATTTATACTAAATCTATCTATCCAAAAGAACAATCTATAGGAAGATCCTTCTAGAAGAAAAATATTCTATTAGGTCTTCTTACATTTGGATTATTCTTCTTTATTGCTAGGCCTTACTAATATTGGCCTTTATTACATGGAATTATATTATTCTACCTACATGATGGGTTAGGGAGGTTAGGTCCCTAACAGAATAGGTGGAACTCATCAATATAATTGGGGAGGAAACTATAAATTAACGAACAACTGAGAGGGAAAGAGAAACTAAGGAAGCCAAAAGAGTTGAAGAGAAAATAATCAAGATGGATTATGGAAGAGAATCACATGAAGCTGAATAAAACATGGTAGCTAAGGTGCTAGAACAACAAAGAAGAATTGAAGAAGAATTAAAGAGGGGAGAACCTGAAAAGATCCATCAAGGGGAAATAATACCATAGGAAGTAACACCCAACCATAATTGAGCATAGAGCAGGTGCAAGGAGTAGAACTAGAATCAATACTATCATCTGAAGCCTTGAAAGAGGTGCCATCAACAATGGTATATGTCCCTACAATTGTAGACATAACGATGTTGGATGATGATGATAATGATGATGGTGACAATGTGAAAGTATGAAATATAGATGATCCTAATCCAGATGGAAAAGGGAGTTATATTTATGAAGAGCCACAATCGAAAGAGACAAATATAGCAACAAGTGCAACTAAGAAGGTCATAACACCACTAGAACAGGGGTCAAAATCACTCAAATAAGAGGAGACTCAAGAATGTGAGGGTGGAAATGAAAGTGAAGAGAATATTTCAAAGGATACAACCTCTGATAAGGAGGAAAATGAAAAGGGAGTAAAATAGGAACAATAATAAGGAGAGGTTGTGAGAAAAAGATAAGAAAAAGAGGAATATATTATTGCTCCAACAAATGAATAAACAACGATCGATCCACCAACCAATTCCTTTCCTGAGGAAGTGACACCACTAGAAGTGTCAAAATAAAATGCACTAGGATAAACTATAGCTCCAAAGAAAAAAAAAACATATGTCTAGAGAAGTAGGAGAAGGATAGACAAACCTATTGAAGAGATGAGAAAAGAGAAGACAATGGGTAAATAAATAGAATAACTGATAGGTCATACATTAGAAAGTGATAAGGGAAAGGAATGTATCTTGGAACACTTCCATACTCTAGGAAGCATGGGGAATGTATTGGAATGGGGTGATCAACAAATACAAGAGCTAGTATACGAATTTGTTGACATTGAGCCCATAACCTATGAAAAGAAAAGACAATTATTTGTGAGAAGAACAAGTAGGAATACGAAACTCACTCTAGACAATACTATGGCCATAAAAATTGAAGAAACTTTGTTGGACTCCAAGAAGGCTAAAGTCAATAAAATATTGGGAGCAGGGATGGTCATATATCATGACACCATTGACAGGGCTAAGGAGGATGAGTGAGAAGTTGATGCAATGAGAAGAGAGTTGGAAACTCTCATACATCAAGTTTATTACTACAAATATACCACCCAAGCAATGGTGATTCTGAGGACTGACTTCTTAGGGGAGTATGGTAGGTATAAGTTGGTTAGGGATATCTTCATGGAAAAGGTTGTAAGTTACCAAGAGGAAACATCGTTATTCCTTGTAGTAAATAAAAAAATATTGAGATGGGTTGAACGGGCACACTAAACCTTGACCCAAATTGAATACATTATGTAGATTTTAACATTGTACAATATTTTACTGCAAATATATTTTCAATAAAACAAGAGAAAATATACAATGAAAAATACACACATTACACATAGATTTTTCCCCTAGAAACCCAAACTGGGAAGACCAACATATTCTATATTCATTCATAGTGATAAATTGTTTACAATACAATATACACATAGGAGCCAACGATATCAAAAACCCTAACCCAATAACCTAGATTAGTCAAAAACCCTAATTTCTTAACCAGAAATAGAAAACCATCAACAAAACTCATGTGCCAAAAAACCTCCCAACAATGGACACAAAGATCGAGGTGACATGGAAAACAAGGAAAAAATGTGACATGTTTCCCGAGGAAAAGAGTATATATCTAGTGTGTAATCCCACAACTTATCCTTTGGATTTGAATCACATATGGATCCTTCTAGAGAAACATTCATAAATGTTGGATTTGGTTTTAATCATTTGTTTCCTTTGTTGTTTCTTCACAGTTTTGAAAATTTGTTTTAAGAAATTTATTGCTAATTCTTTATATCTCTCTTATTTGAATCTTTCTTCCAACAAAAAATGTCATTTAGTTTTACCATTTTTTATGGCTTGGAGAGTATATCTCTCTAGTGTTACTCCTAAAAACTTCCCTATGGGTTTGACTCACATATAGAGCCTTTCAAAAAATTATTGTAACGAACCTCCTCGTTACGCCGACAAACCTCTTAGAACAAGCGCAATTTTTCTTTTTTGTTTAAAGGTGTGTGCGTGCGTGTACAAGGGAAATAAATACTTTTGACTCTACGTCACCACCTGATGATGAACAAGGCACAAACCACGATGAACACAACAAGATGACATAAGACGCATAACAAGTGATTGCGTGCATTTAATGACGATCAATCGACAATAAGTAAGATTGACTACCCGCCCGTCCTACCCTGCAATGGTTAGGACCTCCAAGACACATAAGTAATGCTCAATCTTAGGTTCCCATCGATTTTAACCATTTAAGGTCTCAGGGTTGGCGACTGTTCTGAGGAACATGGAGGTGTCTACATCCCTCCTGACACAAGAAGACCAAGAAATTAAATGATCACAACCAAGTACAACAATTATTAAATGAAAAAACATGTCCTCTACAGAATGCGCAAGTCAGAAGGACTCCGACAACGACCAACCATTGTCAAGACAAGGTATTTCTATGACTCAATTGACATTAATTACATACCAAATACTCCATTTAAATTCCAATAATCGACGAGTTACCCAACCCAACCTTAGAATAATGTAAATTGAAGTAATTGTTAATCCCCATTTACTAAATCATAATAATTTATGGTACTTAGTTCAAGGACCTTATATTTTATGTGTCATCAATAACAGTAAAATTTCAATAGCATTACAATAAAATGACAATGTCATTATATCTTATATTACCATAACTTGCATTCAAAATAACAATAAAATTACATATCCTGTTATCAACCACTAACATTATATTTTATTTGATATTGCAATAAAATATTACCTTTACATATTACAGACACTATTTTACAGTGGCAATACAGTTACACATTACTATACCATTTATGTTATCATTTGTAATAAAATTTCAATAACAGTACAATAAGACAACAACATCTTTACATTATATGGCCATAACAGTGCAAATAAAAATAACATTTAAAATTTCACCTTATGTTATCAAACACTAACATTGCATTTTACTACTAGAATAAAATAAGTTATCTCATCTAACTTAAATAAATAAGACTAGCTAAACAAGAAGATTTATTTTTACTAGAGGAGTAATCCCTCGCTGCCTTCTAAATTTCTAAAAACACCACTCCTTGAACCTTATGAAGAATAAAATATCCTTTCACTAATAACCTATCTTTTAGAAATCTAAAGGCATAGATTACCTTGAAATTATAACCTCTGACTTGTGTATCATTAATTCAAGTTCGTCAAAAATATAATCATTACACTCGTTCACATTATTAAGTTGGTGCCTTGTTGATCTACAACCAGAAAACTATTATAAAGTAAATACATCCACCATTACAAACGATATTGCCAACAACCCAATACAGTAATGAATTACCCAATCACATTTCCAGAACAATCAGAGTACACCTTTACAACACGAAAGTGCCAGAGGGGGATTCTTCAGTAATAGAGTTACAAGGCAGATTGCCAGAACGTATTCTCAGATCTAAATTTACAAAAATGAAAATAGCCATACCACTATTGCCAGAATGAATTCTCCGATCTAATTTTACAAAAACAAAAATGCCCATACAACTATTACTAGAACAAATTCTCAAATCTAATTTTACAAAAATAAAAATGCCCATACAACTATTGCCAGAACGAATTCTCAGATCTAAATTTACAAAAATGAAAATACCCATACAACTATTGTCAGAACGAATTCTCAGATCTAATTTTACAAAAACGAAAATGCCCATACAACTATTGCCAGAACGAATTCTCAGATCTAAATTTACAAAAACGAAATTGCCCATACAACTATTGCCAGAACGAATTCTCAGATCTAAATTTACAAAAACAAAAATGCCCATACAACTATTGCCAGAACGAATTCTCAGATCTAAATTTACAAAAACGAAAATGCCCATACAACTATTGGCAAAACGAATTCTCATTTCTAATTTTACAGAAACAAAAATGCCCATACAATTATTGCCAAAATGAATTCTCAAATCTAACTTTACACAAACAAAAATGCCCATACAACTATTGCTAGAACGAATTCTCAGATCTAAATTTACAAAAATGAAAATGCCCAGAATGATATACAAAACGCCCACAGTAATAGAAAATGCCCATAGTAATATAAAAATGCCCACATCAATATAAAAATGCCCACTATATTTTATAAACACCCACAGTGATAAATGCCCAGAAACATATATAAACGCCCACAGTCATATAAAAAATGCCCACTGTAATATATATACGCCCATAGTGCTATAAAACGCCCACAGTACTATATAAAACTCCCATTGTAATATAAAAACGCTCACATCAATATAAATACGCCCACTGTAATATATAAACACCCACAGTGGCATAAAACGCCCACAATACTATATAAAATGCCCAGATTCATATAAAAATGCCCACTGTAATATATAAACGCCCACAGTGATATAAAAACACCCACATCAATATAAAAATGCCAACTGTAATCTATAAACACCCATAGTGATATAAAACATAGTCATAAAATATATTTTATCCCAACCGACATGCAACAACAGAGTAAGAAGAAATATTTTATAACCGTAACACAATTTCAATCGTTGAGGAACAGAAAGGAAAACCAATCAATCCGATGAGAACCCATGTAGAGATAAGCCAAGTAGTTTTCATGTCACAAGCCAAGATAAAAATGTTGATAACAATAAGAGAGGTCCAAGGTCCTAATACCTTCTATCATGCAAAATGAAAAACATACAATTGCCTGATCCCCTGCTCCGGGTGAAGTCCGCGTGCTCCATGTCGCTCTCGCTCGTTGACCGTCGAGACCTCACCTGTACCTCCCAGCCAATGCTAGGGGTACTCTGCTTCCCCCTTAGCCCCCCGAGCCGCAAAGGGGCCACACACTATCCAGATGGTACTTCTAGCTCCCATCTTGCCTCGCAAAGCCAAGCTACCACTCCTATCCGAGATGGGAAATCCCAACTCCCCATAAGTAATCAGTCAAGTCACAAATCCAACAGCGTAATGTTACACTAACAGTTGATCCCCTTCTTCATTCTCTTCACTTTCTTTTATAGAGTTTTTGAACTTCCATCTTTCCCTAAATCTCATTTAAATTAAGTTTTAAATAAAAATCTTCTAAATATTCTCCTTTGCACAAGTGTCGTCCATCCCCCTCTTTTCTCCAATAATTATTTTCTTTAAATTTATTAATTGTCTCATTTCCCTCACCCACCTAGAGTTTCTCTTAAATTTACTCCTAGGTGTTCCTAGATTCCCTTTCAGGTTTAAATATTTTCCCTAAAATGAAGTTGCTAATTTAGTTCAAATTAGAAGGTTCTTAATTGCATATTCTTTACTATGTTGACCTCGCTTTTTACCATAAGTTCACCTCTTTCCCTTATTATGTTTCCCCCATTCCTTAGTTTCCTAATTTTTATTATTCCCTTCTTTCCCCTTTTTATTAGAGCCAAAATGACAGTTGTGCTATTTACTCTTTTCTTTTTATTATTAATTTAAAATCTTTTTACACTTCCACAAGTTAAATAATTTATTTCTTCTTTACAATTTAAAACCACATATTTTAATTAAATTATTACATTCTTCATTTTACCCCAAAAATTTATGAAGACTAAAACTATTACTTAAGTGGTTTTTAGTTTAAGTTTTTATTTTTTATTTTTATAGGGTCTTTTTCTTAAGGTTAAACAAAATTTTACCCTACAGAAGTTTTAGACTTAGGACTTAGATTCTGAACTGGGCGACAATTATTTAGGGAAGTTGTTTTAAGAATTTCTTAATGCATTAAAAGTCTTAGGGCCATCTAGGTTTATTCTTTCATCACTATCAATGCGACGTGCCCTTCAGGATGCACAACATGCTCCAAGGGTGCCACTCACCTAGTTTGTTTCCTTTGCGTGACGTGCACTTCAGGATGCACCACGTGCTCCAAGGGTGCCACTCGCTTCATGACTGATTGGTAGATATCAATAACCCTTGGAGTCAACACTCCGCCAAGTGAAATTGTGGGAGACTAATGGCTTCTAAGGAATAAGGCCGCCGCCTTATTGCGTGCCCCTTAGAATCATCGTGAGCGACTGTCGCAGTCTGCCCTCAGGGCATCGTGGGTCCTCTCGAACTAGGTAATCGTTAACCTACAGTTCGAGCCACGGTGGGAGTGCTAGTAGGTTGTGGCAGGGCTATTGTCCACACCTCTCCCTCAACCTCTCTAGTAGTCGTGTGAGGCCCCTTTACTCCATATGTGAGTTTGGTCGGCAAACTATCGTCAGCCTGCATCATCAACAATCGTGTCAGAACATGTCCACATCATATCATATAATCAAATGCACTAAAATCACAGTAAACAGTCAACCCCAATAGCACACTCCCTGACTCGATCCAGAGTCCAAGGGTTCCATCGATGTCTCTGCATCCTCAATGTCCAAAACCCTGCTCACTCAGTAAAACCAAGTCAATAGCACCTGTCTCTGTCAATGCAGTAAAACATCATGTCATCTATCATAACGCATCATAATCAAGGAAAAATGTTTTAATATCATAATAGTTCGGATCACTTGCGAGCAAGTGTCCTCAAAGAATAAGTTTTCTCAGTGCGCCAGAGAAGGATGTTACATACACCCCCTCTTGGTCTAAACTTTGTCCTGAATTTTCATAGTATAAATGCCAAAATAAATGTATCACAATATCATATGTCTATCTATCAAACAAAAATGGAAACTGCTAGCGCATATCATATGCTTCCTCCCAAGTCGCCGAGTGTGGACTATAATGGTCCTACTAGACCTTGACCTGATCTACCGTTCGACGTTGTAAATGTCAAACACAGTGATCTAACATGTGGACTGGCTCAGCCGTGAGCACTCCCTTGTCCGATACCTGCAAGGAACTCATGTCAATCACATGTGTAGTATCACTAATATAATGTATCAAAATAGATACATGAAAAACATCGTGCATACGCCTCAAGGAATTAGGCAAGGCTAGTCGATAGGCCATGGGCCCCTTTCTCCCCACAATATCGAAAGGTCCCATGAACCTAGGAGATATTTTAGCTCCCTTTACAAACTTGATCGAAATCTTATTTGGTTTAACCGCAAGAAGACTTAATCGCCGACCTCATAACTACGGTCGACTCGATGCTCATCGACATAACTCTTCTGTCGATCTTGCGCTTCTTTAATCCTTTGTCTTATGGTTTGAATTTTCTCTTCCATTTCTTGGATCACTTCTGGTCCCACCAGGACCCTATCCTCAAGCTGATCCCAACTCAAGGGTGTTCGACACAGTCACCCGTAAAGAAACTCGAAGGGCACCATCTTAATGGTGCTTTGGTAACTGTTGTTGTAAACAAACTCTACTAGTGGAAAGAATTCCTCCCAACACTTTTGTTGGTCCATCACGTACATGCGCAACATGTCCTCCAAGGTTTGGTTTATTCGTTCAGTTTGTCTGTCAGTTTCTGGGTGATACACAGTACTAAAGTTAAGTTGGGTTCCCAAGGCCTCTTGGAAACTTGTCCAAAATCATCCAGTAAACACCGATCCTCGATTGGAAATAATCCTCTTAGGCACACCATGCAGCCTCACAATCTCATTGATGAATACTCTAGCTATGTCAGGTGCTTGATACATTGTACATACGTAAATACAGTGAGCACTCTTCTTCAGAGTGTCTACTTCTACGAAAATCGAGTCATGTCTCCTTGCCATCAGTGGCAATCCAACAATAAAATCCATCGAAATGACCTCCCATTTTGATTCCAGAATGGCATGTGGTTGTAGTAATCCTGTTGGGTGTCTATGTTCAGCCTTTACCTGCTGACACTCTAGACACCTGGCTACATAGTTAACTATGTCGACCTTCATTCCCCTCCAGAAGAATAAGGGTTTAAGATCTGCTCTCATCTTCGTGACTCCCGGGTGAGCCATGTAAACTGCTCTATGAGCTTCACTCAAGATCAACATCCTCAACTCGATGTTTGGCGGTACGTAAATCCAAATTTTAAACCTTAATAACCCATCGCTATCAAATGAATATCCCTCATACTATGGTACCATCATTGTGTTTTGTCCAATAAAACCCTCGACCTCCTTGTACCAATCATCATCACGCTGTAAAGTGAGAATATTCTCACATATATTCTTCTGAAGGGGAAACACCGAAAATATGCGCGGCCTACAACTCAAAGAATCCGCCACTCGATTCACTGTTCCCTTTATGTAAGTAATCTCAAAATCATACTCGCTAAGCAATTCCGACCAACGCCATTGTCACGCATTCATGTCGCTTTGCGTAAAAATGTGTTGTAGTCCACAATGATCAGTCTTTAGTTCAAATTTTTGTCCAACAAGGTAGTTTCTCCAAACCTTCAAGGCATATATGATGTCTAATAACTCCAAATCGTGCGTCGCGTATTTCTCTTTATGCCTTCTCAGCTTCCAAAAAATGTAACAATCACTCATTCGTCTTGCATCAAGACTCTGCAAAAACCTTCCTTGGATGCGTCTGTGCATTCCAAGAAGTCTGCGTCCATGTCAGGGATCTTTAGTATTGGCACTGTTCTTAACAACTCCTTAAGCCTCTGAAATTCTTCCGTGCATTTCTTCGTCCAACAAACCTCTTGTTTTTCTTCTGCAATTCCGTGATCGGATTTGCTATCTTCAAAAATCCCTCGACAAAGTGTCGATAGTATCCTGCGAAACCCATAAATCTATGCACTTTTGTGACATTCGTCGGCACAGGCCATTCCATAATAGCCTCGAACTTGGCTAGATCTAGGGATATACCTTCACTGGAGATGACATGCCCTAAGTAGTGAATCTTCAATTGATAAAAAGAGCATTTGGACAATTTCCCATATAATTTGTGCTCTCGCAGACACTGTACTACCAAGCACAATTGTTTGTCATGCTCCTCAATCGTACAAGAGTAAATCAAAATATCATCAATGAACAATTGGATGAACTTGTCGAAGTACTCATGGAACACCCCGTTCATCAAACTCATAAATACCCCTGGGGTGTTTTTCAGTCCAAATAGTAAAATAGTAAACTCATAATGTCCAAATCTCATTTTAAAGGCGGTCTTAGGGACGTCATCCTCATTGATCTGTAACTGGTGATACCCTGATTGTAAATAGATCTTGGAGAACACCGTCGCACCCTTCATTTGGTTGAATAGATCATCCATTCTCGGTAAGGGATACTGATTCTTGATCGTGGCCTTGTTCAGTTGACGGTAGTCAATGCAAAGCCTCCACGATCCATCCTTCTTTCGTATCAAAATAACTGGTGCACGCCACGGTGACACACTAGGAAGTATCAGTCCTAGGTCCAACAACTCCTTCAGTTGTATTTACAACTCTTGTAACTCCAGGGTCGACATACGATAAGGCATTCTTACTATCGGTTCAGTCCCTGGTTTTAGGTCTATCGTAAACTCCAATTCCCTCTATGGCGAAATCCCAGGTAACTCCTATAGAAACACGTCCGCAAACTCTCTCCCCACCAGAAGGTGTTCTATACCTTCCGCTACTCCCTTCTCATTTAGCGCAAGGATCGCATAAATCTTGCACCCCTTGTGCATACTCTTCCATAACTGTAAGGACGTGATGAACCTCAGGGAAAATCCCTGGTTCCATCCTACAATCACGCGTCTTTGTCCTTCATCATCAACCAAACTCAACCGTTTCGTCTTACAGTTGAGTATCGTCTCATGCGATACCGACCAATCCATACCAATCATGACATCATAAGATCCTAAGATCGTGACATACAGGTTGGTCCTCGTGACAAACTCTCAAACGTTAAGGGCACAACCCGTAACCTTTCCTCCAAACTTCTCTTTGTTTCCCAAAAAAATCTCTACAAAGATAAACTCATCATGTTCGACTACCTTTAACTTAATCCTTTTTAATGCTAGACCAGAAATGAAACTCTCGATAGCACCAGGATCTATCAAAATACTAAGGGTCTGGTCAGGAATAGTACCTGTCATCTTGAGCACAGTCGACTAATGATTTTCCTGGCGGTTATTTACTACCGCATGAATCCGATGGGTCTTTCCCATGTCTCCCATAGTAGTGGGTCATGTTGATCCAGATGCTCGGGTTTTCTCCATAGGACAGTCGCGCTGGTAGTGTGGATCCCCACACGTCCAACACCCCTTCTTTGGCCCAGTCGTCCTGGTACCTGAAGTAGAAGATAACGGCCCATCGCCCTGGTACCCTGGTCTATTCTGCTAAATAGGCCTAGACTACTGCTACTGCGGGCAATGCTATTGCTAATGCAGTGGTCCATGATAAGGTGTCCGTTGTTGAGGCGGCGGTTGCTGGGGTGTAGTGAAAGTGGATCCCCTCTGGAAGCCACGATATCCTAGCATATGTGTCACTCGTATCTGGGGCTATTGTGTTCCAGATGAAACCTACCTTGTTTGTCTCACTGGAGTCCTGGTCTGACCCCCACTGGTAAGCTCCTCCTCTGCTATGAGGGCCTTCTGGACGACATCGTGCAAGGTTTGAGGCATCAAATTTCCTAACCTTTGCACGCAGGCTACCGTTAAGGTCGAACACAAACCTGTTGACCTTAAGTTTCTCCATCTTAAGGTGCAGAGTATACCGGAGCAGCTCCATAAAACAGGCCTCGTACTCGGGCACCGTACGACCTCCTTGTCGTAAGGCATTGAACTCATTGAGCTGACGCTCAATGAATTCCTCATAAAGGTACCTCTCTCGGAACCGTTCCTCGAACTGTTCCCATGACACATATTCGACGACCATGTTCAGCTGTGGTAGGAGCATCTTCCACCATAAAAGAGCGCTTCCCTTCAGTTGAAAGACCGCCATGCATACTTTCATGTTGGAGGTATAATCGAGAAGTGCGAAGCACATCACAATTTTCTTGAACCATGCCTCGGTGGCTACGTTGTTCGGGGCACCAAAGAACTCGATAAATTTGAATTTCTCGAGTTCACGATGAATGCTACCAGTACCGGCCGGTGCGCGCGGCGGGACCTCAGCGAGTGCTGGGGCCCTGGCCTCATCTCTGTCCAAACGGTTGATTAGTGCCTCGGACATCCGCTGAAAGGATCTCATCATCCCGACTACATCGCCAACTGCTATCTGCTCCTGTCCAAGAACCTTCTCGTCTCCCTGGGGATTAGACCCCTCCGACGTGGATGCTACTTGGGGCGTTGTGCCTCCTCCCCTAGCACCCCTTCGTCTGCCTCCATGGCGTCCTCTAACCATGATTACCTGCACACACACAATCAACTCGACCAACAACAGTATAATTAAATCATGTCAACAAAATTCATAGTGATCCCAAGTCGCGGGCTGAACCCGCTCTGATACCATATGTAACGAACCTCCTCGTTACAGAGACAAACCTCTTAGAACAAGTGCAATTTTTTTCTTTTTGTTTAAAGGTGTGTGCACACGTGTACGAGGATAATAAATAGCTTCGACTCTACGTCACCACCTGTCAATGAACAAGGCGCAAACCAAAACAAACACAACAAGATGACATAAGACGTATAAAATGTGACTGCGTGCAAGTGACAAGTGTCGTCCATCCCCCTCTTTTCTCCAATAATTATTTTCTTTAAATTTACTAATTGTCTCATTTCCCTCACCAACCTAGAGTTGATCCTAAATTTACTCCTAGGTGTTCCTAGATTCCCTTTCAGGTTTAAATACTTTCCCTAAAATGAAGTTGCTAATTTAGTTCAAATTAGAAGGTTCTTAATTGCATATTCTTTACTATGTTGACCTTTCTTTTTACCATAAGTTTACCTCTTTCCCTTATTATGTTCTCCCCATTCCTTTGTTTCCTAATTTTTATTATTCCCTTCTTTCCCCTTTTTATTAGAGCCAAAATGACAGTTGCGCTATTTACTCTTTTCCTTTTATTATTAATTTAAAATCTTTTTACACTTCCACAAGTTAAATAATTTATTTCTTCTTTACAATTTAAAACCACGAATTTTAATTAAATTATTACTCTCTTCATTTTACCCCAAAAATTTATGAAGACTAAAACTATTACTTAAGTGGTTTTTAGTTTAAATTTTTATTTTTATTTTTAAAGGGTCTTTTTCTTAAGGTTAAACAAAATTTTACCCTAGATAAATTCTAGACTTAGGACTTAGATTCTAAACTGGGCGACAATTATTTAGGGAAGTTGTTTTAAGAATTTCTTAATGCGTTAAAAGTCTTATGGCCATCCGGGTTTGTTCCTTTATCACTATCAATGCGACGCGCCCTTCAGGATGCACCACGTGCTCCGAGGGTGCCACTCTCCTCGTTTGTTTCTTTTGCGCGATGTGCCCTTCAGGATGCACCACGTGCTCCAATGGTGTCACTCACCTTGTTTGTTTCTTTTGCGCGACCTGCCCTTGATGATGCACCATGTGCTCCAAGGGTGCCACTCGCTTTGTTTGCTTCTTTTGCACGACATGCCCTTTAGGATACACCACGTGCTCCAAGGGTGCCACTCTCTTCTTTACTTATCGGTAGATATCAGTAACCCCTGGAGTCAACACTCCGCCAGGTGAACTTGTGGGAGACTATGGGCTTCTAAGGAATAAGGCCCCCGCCTTATTGCGCGCCCCTTATAATCATTGTGAGTGACTGTCGCAGTCTGCCCTCACGACATAGTGGGTCCCCTCAAACTAGGTAATCGTTAAGCTACAGTTCGAGCCATGAAAAGAGTGCTAGTAGGCCGTGGCAGGGTTGTTGTCCACACCTCTCCCTCAACCTCTCTAGTAGTCATGTGTGGCCCCTTTACTCCATATGTGAGTTTGGTCGTCAAACTATCGTCAGCCTGCATCATCAAAAATCGTGTCGGAACATGTCCACATCATATCATCTAATAAAATGCACTAAAATCACAGTAAACAATCAACCCCAATAGCACACTCCTTGACTCGATCCGGAGTCCAAGGGTTCTGTCAATACCTTTGCATCCTCAAGGTCCAAAACCCTGTTCACTCAGTAAAACTGAGTCAATAGCACCTGTCTCTGTCAATGCAGTAAAACATCATGTCATCTCTCATAATGCATCATAATCAAGGACAAATGTTTTAATATCATAATAGTCTAGATCACTTGCGAGCAAGTGTCCTCAAAGAATAAGTTTTCTTAGTGCGCCAGAGCAGGATGTTACATACACCCCCTCTTGGTCTAAACTTCGTCCTGAAGTTTCATAGTATAAATTCAAAAATAAATGTATCACAGTATCATATGTCTAACTATCAAACAAAAATGGAAATTGTTGGGGCATATCATATGCATCCTCCTAGGTCGTCAAGTGCAGACTATAATGGTCCCACCGGAACTTGACCTGATCTACCGTTCGATGTCATAATTGTCAAACACGGTGATCTAAGATGTGGACTGGCTCATCCATGAGCACTCCCTCATCCGATACCAGCAAGGAACTCATGTCAATCACATGTGTACGATCACTAATATAATGTCTCAAAAAAGATACATGAAAAACATCATGCATATGCCTCAAGGAATCAGGAAAGGCTAGTCGATAGGCCACGAGCCCCTTTCTCTCCACAATCTTGAAAGGTCCCACGAACCTAGGAGAGACTTTATCTCCCTTTCCAAACTTGATCAAACTCTTATGCGGTTTAACCCGCAAAAAGACTCGATTGTCGACCTCGTAACTACGGTCGTCTTGGTGAGCATCGACATAACTCTTCTGTCGATCCTACACTTCTTTAATCCTTTGTCTTATGGTTTGCATTTTCTCTTCCATTTCTTGGATCATTTCTGGTCCCACTAGGACCCTATCCTCAAGTTGATCCCCACTCAAGGGTGTCCCACACGGTTGCCCGTAAAGAAGCTCGAAGGGCACCATCTTAATGGTGTTGTGGTAACTGTTGTTGTAAATGAACTCTACTAGTGGCAAGAATTACTCTCGACGCTTTTGTTGGTCCATCACGTACATGCGCAACATGTCCTCCAAGGTATGGTTCATTCGTTCGGTCTGTCTGTCAGTATCTGGGTAATACTTAGTACTAAAGTTAAGTTGGGTTCCCAAGGCCTCTTGGAAACTCCTCCAAAATCATCCAGTAAACATCGATCCTCGATCAGATATAATCCTCTTAGGCATGCCATGTACCCTCACAATCTCACTGATGAAAACTCTGGCTATGTCAGGTGCCTGATACCTCGTATGTACAGGAATAAAGTGAGCACTCTTCGTCATCATGTCTGCTACTACAAAAATCGAGTCATGTATCCTTGCCGTCAGTGTAAATCCAACAATAAAATCCATCGAAATGACCTCCCATTTCAATTCCAGAATGGCATGTGCTTGTAGTAATCCTACTGGGTGTCTTTGTTCAGCCTTTACCTACTTACATTCCAGACACCTAGCCACATAGTTAACTATGTCGACCTTCATTCCCCTCCAGAAGAATAAGGGTTTAAGATCTGCCCTCATCTTCGTGACTCTCGGGTGAGCCATGTAAACTGTTCTATGAGCCTCGCTTAGGATCAACATCCTCAACTCGTCGTTTGGCAGTACGTAAATCCGACTTTTAAACCTTAATAACCAATCTCTATCAAATGAATACCCCTCATACCATGGTACCATCATTGTGTTTTGTCCGATAAAACCCTCGACTTCCTTGTACCAATCATCGTCACACTGTAAAGTGAGAATCTTCTCACGTAGATTCGTCTGAAGGGGCAACATGAAAAATATGTGGGGCCTCCGACTCAAAGCATCCACCACTCGGTTCACTATTCCTTTTATGTAAGTAATCTCAAAATCACACTCGCTAAGCAATTACTGTTGTAGGAAAATCTCCCTGCGGACAGGTAGATCACCTCTAAGGCTTGACCTTAACCCTAGATAGAAAAATGCTTAACGTGGACACTGACTTCCTTTCAAATCTATCTAAACTAATGCATGAGAAGGGAGGATAATAGAAGTACCTTTCAATCGACGTTTCTCCCTGCACGCTCCGAGTTGCACTCCAATCCTTTGCTCCTCACTGACGTCTGTGGACAAAACAAGATACGACCACTTCCTACTCTATTGACATTAGCTTGAAAACAGATCTATCAATAAATGACAATTTCATGTAACATCAGACACAAACTAGAAAGAAATAGGCCAAGCGTGTCATATTAATGAGAATAACGACAATAGTGCTTAGAATCGTAGATGCGAATGAGACAGCTTCGTCAAGTCCTCTTTGTCTAACCCTTGCCTAAAATATCCACAACCTGGGTAACAACAGCTTCACTGATCACTCTCCTTTGGCTGATTGTTAGTTTCCTCCAAGGTCATAAGTTTCATATGTTCAATTCTTCCTCCTTCTTCCACCATCATAGAGCCTGTTTATATAGGTTGGGAGGGGTCTAACCTCTTGAGTTATGTTTGGAACCAGTTGGGAACCTTCTCCTTAGATCAGAGATCTTTTGATGAAACCAAGAATTCAAGCACAACTGCCTCCTAATCTCGAATGATCCTCCCCTTATTCTCCTCAACGGGCTAACAACCGACCCATAATAGGGAGCGCTCCCTCAAAAAGGGCATCAGAGTGTTGTAGCGCTCCCTGGTAAGCCTTGCAAAAGAGCCAACACTCTTAAGATGAGAAGTGCTCCTCCAGAAGGGCCCGAGGGGCGTTATAACGCTCCCTGAAGCATGATAAGGGAGCACCAATGCTTCTGCAGCTGAAATAGGGGAGCGTTCCCCCTCCAAACCAGTGTTTCAGGGTCTCTTTCAGGTGTCAAGAGCTATTTGATTCCAGTAAACCAGTTCTCCCCCTTCAAATCAGTTATGTGAGGTGTTATA
>JZKD02S1768946.1:730022-740086 GCA_000966675.3 Picea glauca | reverse complement strand
AAAACTATTATAAAGTAAATACATCCACCATTACAAACGATATTGCCAACAACCCAATCCAGTAACGAATTACCCAATCACATTTCCAGAACAATCACAGTACACCTTTACAACACGAAAGTGCTAGAGGGGGATTCTTCAGTAATAGAGTTACAAGGAAGATTGCTAGAACGAATTCTCAGATCTAAATTTACAAAAACAAAAATGGCCATACAACTATTGCCAGAATGAATTCTTCGATCTAAATTTACAAAAACAAAAATGCCCATACAACTATTGCCAGAATGAATTCTCAAATCTAATTTTTAAAAAATGAAAATGCCCATACAACTATTGCCAGAACGAATTCTCAGATCTAAATTTACAAAAATGAAAATGCCCATACAACTATTGCCGGAACGAATTCTCAGATCTAATTTTACAAAAACGAAAATGCCCATACAACTATTGCCAGAACGAATTCTCGGATCTAAATTTACAAAAACGAAAATGCCCATACAACTATTGCTAGAATGAATTCTCAGATCTAAATTTACAAAAATGAAAATGCCCATACAGTTATTGCTAGAACAAATTCTCAGATCTAAATTTACAAAAATGAAAATGACCATACAACTATTGCCAGAACGAATTCTCAGATCTAATTTTACAAAAACGAAAATGCCCATACAAATATTGCCAGAACGAATTCTCAGATCTAAATTTACACAAACGAAAAATGCCCATAGAACTATTGCCAGAATGAATTCTCATATCTAAAATTACAAAAACGAAAAATGCCCAGAATGATATACAAAATGCCCACAGTAATAGAAAACGCCCATAGTAATATAAAAATACCCACATCAATATAAAAACGACCACTATAATTTATAAACACCCACAGTCATATAAAAAAATGCGCATTGTAATATATATACACCCACAATGGTAGAAAACGTCCATAGTACTTTATAAAACGCCCACTGTAATATAAAAACACCCACATCAATATAAATACGCCCACTATAATATATAAACACCCACAGTGGTATAAAACGCCCACAGTACTATATAAAATGCCCATAGTCATATAAAAATGCCCACTGTAATATATAAACGCCCACAGTGATATAAAAACACCCACATCAATATAAAAACACCCACTGTAATCTATAAACACCCACAGTGATATAAAGCACAGTCATAAAATCTCTTTCATCCCAATCGACATGCAACAATAGAGTAAAAAAAATATTTTATAACCGTAACACAATTTCAATCGCCGAGGATTAGAAAGGAGAACCAATCAATCGGACGAGAACCCATGCAGAGATAAGTCAAGTATTTTTCATCTCACAAGACAAGATAAAAATGTTGATAACAATAAGAGAGGGCCAAGGTCCTAATACAGTCTATCATGCAAAATGAAAAACATATTGTTGCCTGATCACCTGCTCCGGTTGACGTCCGTGTGCTCCAAGCCTCTCTCGCTCTCCGACTATCGAGACCTCACCGGTACCTCCCAGCCAATGCTAGGGGTACTCTGCTCCCCCCTTAGCCCCTCGAGCCGCAAAGGGGCCACACACTATCCAGATGGTATGTCTAGCTCCCAGCTCGCCTCGCAAGGCTGAGCTACCACTCCTATCTGAGCTAGGAAATACTAACTCCCCACAAGTAATCGGTCAAGTCACAAATCCGACAGCGTAACGTTACGCTAACAACCGATCCCCTTCTTCATTCTCTTCGCTTTCTTTTATAGAGTTTTTGAACTTCCATGTTTCCCTAAATCTCATTTAAATTAAGTTTTAAATAAAAATATTTTAAATATTCTCCTTCGCACAAGTGTCGTCCATCCCCCTCTTTTCTCCAATAATTATTTTCTTTAAATTTATTAATAGTCGCATTTCCCTCACCCACCTAGAGTTTCTCTTAAATTTACTCCTAGGTGTTCCTAGATTCCCTTTCAGGTTTAAATACTTTCCCTAAAATGAAGTTGCTAATTTAGTTCAAATTAGAGGGTTCTTAATTGCATATTCTTTACTATGTTGACCTCACTTTTTACCATAAGTTCACCTCTTTCCCTTATTATGTTTCCCCCATTCCTTAGTTTCCTAATTTTTATTATTCCCTTCTTTCCCCTTTTTATTAGAGCCAAAATGGTAGTTGCGCTATTTACTCTTTTCCTTTTATTATTAATTTAAAATATTTTTACACTTCCACAAGTTAAATAATTTATTTCTTCTTTACAATTTAAAACCACAAATTTTAATTAAATTATTACTCTCTTCATTTTATCCCAAAAATTTATGAAGACTAAAACTATTACTTAAGTGGTTTTTAGTTTAAATTTTTATTTTTATTTTTATAGGGTCTTTTTCTTAAGGTTAAACAAAAGTTTACCCTAGAGAAGCTTTAGACTTAGGACTTAGATTCTGAACTGGGCGACAATTATTTAGGGAAGTTGTTTTAAGAATTTATTAATGCTTTAAAAGTCTTAGGGCCATCTAGGTTTGTTCCTTTATCACTATCAACGCGACATGCCCTTCAGGTCGCACCATGTGCTCCAAGGGTGCCACTTGCCTCGTTTGTTTCTTTTGCGCGACGTGCCCTTCAAGATGCACCACTTGCTCCAAGGGTTCCACTTTCCTTGTTTGTTTCTTTTGCACGATGTGCCCTTCATGATGCACCACATGCTCCAAGGGTGCCACTCACCTTGCTTGTTTCTTTTGCATGACGTGCCCTTCAAGATGCACCATGTGCTCCAAGGGTGCCACTCGCTTCTTGACTGATTGGTAGATATCAATAACCACTGGAGTCAAGACTCCGCTAGGTGAACTTGTGGGAGACTAAGGGATTGTAAGGAATAAGGCCCCCGCCTTATTGCATGCCCCTTAGAATCATCGTGAGTGACTGTCGCAGTCTGCCCTCACAACATTGTGGGTCCTCTCGAACTAGGTAATCACTAAACTACAGTTCGAGCCACGACGGGAGTGCTAGTAGGTTGTGGCAGGGCTGCTGTCCACACCTCTCCCTCAACCTCTCAGGTAGTCGTGTGTGGCCCCTTTACTCCATAAGTGAGTCTAGTCGACAAGCTATCGTCAGCCTGCATCATCAAAAATCGTGTCAGAACATGTCCACATCATATCATCTAATCAAATGCACTAAAATCACAGTAAAAAATCAACCCCAATAACACACTCTCTGACTCGATCCAGAGTCCAAGGGTTTCGTCGATGCCTCTACATCCTCAAGGTCCAAAACCCTGCTCACTCAGTAAAACCGAGTCAATAGCACCTGTCTCTGTCAATGAAGTAAAACATCATGTCATCTATCATAACGCATCATAATCAAGGACAAATGTTTTAATATCATAATAGTCTAGATCACTTGTGAGCAAGTGTCCTCAAGGAATAAGTTTTCTCAGTGCATCAGAGCAGAATGTTACAAATATTAATACTAAATTCTACAAACTACTTCAAGAACATCAACTAGACCCCACAAACATCGGTATGGTACCTCCCTACTTCAAATTCTATTTCTTTTTAACCATAATGGCGGAAATTTAAAACTACACTTGTTCCTACAAAAAAATTACATCACATTTTTTTTTTCAAAATTTCAAATAAAAAACTATGCCGACTAAAATCATATAGATTACATGTCTATCTCTTTATACAAAATTTCTAATAATTTCTTGACACTATATATTATGTAATATACATATATAATTCTAATAACCTTGAAAAAAACAATACTTAATATAAGACATGATGACTAGTTGCTTCTTCTAGGCCTGTACTCAGTGGGTTAAGATCCTTTATGATTTCCATGTTTTTGAAAAGTTGGTGCATCATTTTGTCTTCATTTTCCCTCTCGTGGGTTGAATTAAGTGACAATGTTTGATCTAATTCCCTATATTGATCTCTCTTGCTCAAATTTAGGACCAAATTTATGATAATATTGCATTTTTCTTCTAAAACAATTATCAATTGCTTATGTTCCACAAGAGTCCCCATAATTATTACTATCTGGGAGGTGAATTTTTGTTCATTCTCATGAATTTTGAAGTGACTGTAAATATAGAAGTCGTATTACATTGGATATGCTTCTCACGGATTTTGAGGACTCTTCTAATTTCCTTAAGGTATTTGTAATCCATGAGGTATGAAAAAAGACCAATATCCCTAGTTAGTTCTAGGTTCCCAATTCTACATATATTCCAATTCGCTTGACACACATTGACGTCCCAAGCAATACATGCGATTCCCGTGTTCCCACACAGAGGATGCTTCCAAAAATACTTGTGTAAAATGAAATACTATGAGATAACTGGACAATGAACCAAAGAATCATGTTCATATGAAACATTAACTGGATTGACTCCAAGGGGGGGCCTCCCATAGAAACTTAGGGGAAACAAGAAACAACAAGTCAAACACAATCCTAATTATACGAATGTGGATCCGTACCAAACTGTAGATTTTAACCTTGTACAATATTTGTTGCAAACATATTTTCAATAAAAGAACAAAAAATATACAATGGAAAATACAAACATTACACAGATAATTTTCCCTTAGAAACCCGACCCAAATCGAGAAAACCAACATATTCTATATTCATTGATAGTGATACATTGTTTACAATACAATATAGATATAGGAGCCAATAGCATCCAAAAGCCCAACCCAATGACCTGGATTAGTAAACAACCCTAATTCCTTAACCGAAAATAGAAAATCATCGGCAAAAACCATGTGCTGAAAAACCATCCAACAATGGACACAAAAATTGAGGAAACACAAAAAATAAGACAAAATGTGACACATTTCCTGAGGCAATTTTTTTTCTCAAGGCCGTTGCCGCCCAACCCCTGCGCGGGGGATTTCTCCCCCCCTGCACCCCCCTATGCGCCTGGTGCAACGTAGACACTACTACTGATGCAAATAATATGACACATACCTAACACAAACCACATACCATTGAGATCTCAACTTCACATTGATGCATTCCCTTCCTAATTGACCATAATCTCATCTCAAGCACGAAAAATACCAGACTCCAGTTCAAAATTGTGTACATTCATGGATCTAGGCATGTGCCAAAGGGATTTACATCTCTTCTCATAACTTGTCAAGCATGTCTAATGGTACTAGCCATGTTAAGGTTGAAAACATGGTGGAATGTAATTTTGGTGAAATTAATCACCTCTTGTTTGCATAATGCAATAATAGATGCTATCGAATTATCTATTGACCCACAATTAATTACCATATGGTTGATGATTTCCTTTGAGTGTTCCTCCATAACAAAGGATAACCAGAGTCCTATTGATGGGTATTTATGACACACCATCAAAGGGAAGGGAAGATTCGGTTCATGGTTATCTATTTAACCCAAGCCATTTGGTATAATCTACCCTGACGGTTTTATGGCTCCGTTAGCCAACTAAGATCCTAAAACAACTAAAATATGTGGACTAACTTAAGATACAACTTTAACAATCAAAACTTTAATTACAAATTCTTAACTAACAATGTTTATGTACAATAGCTATATACAATTTACAAGGTTTAAGCAAAGCCGTGTGAAAATAATGTTTTTCAACTAATGGATCAAAATAAGAAAATAAAGGAAACTACCTTTGTACTATAAATGAAAAACTAATAAAAAATGATTGACTACGATTGTAAATGATAAAATGATAATGGTCAAAGCATTTAATGTTTAAATGATGCAATCATTATTCATTCACAAATAAACAAATTAAATAAAATATAAACTAACTAACCTAACGTTGATCAACAGTACTTAGCTAGATTCATCTCTTTGTATTTGTATAAGATCCTCTTAACCTGTTTCAAGCGTAAACCTATGGCAAAGGAAATCATAATACTTCTTGAAGAAACTGAAAGAAGTCTTTTATATTCCGGAACAAGTTTATGATGACAACATGACAAATGATTATATATCATGTGACTTTAGAATGTCCAAATAACTGAAAATGAAAGAAATTCCAATCCTCAGTAAATGGTGTTACCACCTATCTAGTATCAGATGTAAACTCAAAATACTTGAATAGATGATTAGCCACAGATATTAAAGGAACCAAAATTTAATGAACCATATAAATGAAAACAAAACATGAAAAGTTATATGTAGAACAGTCTAAAACTAGTTCAATAGAAATAAAGTTTCATATTCAGAAATTATATGAGAAACAATATTAACATTGCACAATCTACAAAAGGAAAAAAACCAAAGATTAAATTGTATCCCATATAGCTTCAGTATAATAAGTTCATTATAAGGTCCAACGCGAATTTTTGGGATAATAAACTCTTAAAGATTGAACAAATTAATACATAAATGATAACAATTAACCATGTATTGATAAAACAAACTAAAGCTAATTGAAATCAATGCATAATCAATTACTCAAAGAATATGAAGATATTATAATGAAAACAAAACCATTTTACTCACAGGACAAAATCCATTAAGCAACTTGGAATTTCATATTCTTCTTTGAAAATACTTGTCCATTCTTTCAAAGATTCCAACCATCCGTTACTCCATTTGAAAAGAAAAAAGTTTACAAAAGAAATAATATAAAAAAAATAAAGGATAAAAATCCTCCTCTCAATTTCTTGGATCCCCTTTGGCTCTGAACTTTCTCATATATTTATACAATAAATGAACAGTCTAGGCGTCACTAATAATTTCTGCCACCTGAACTTTTCCTTGTAAAGAGACACAAATATCTCTCAAATGGTGCATTTGTTTGGGAAAATTCTAGCGTGTAAGCTAAATGGGTCCATTATACAGATGGATTTTCAACTGTTTATTCAAATTCCTTACGGTTTGGCTGAAACAAGTCCCGCAAAATTGTCTGTCTGTTCTTGAACACATTTCCAAATATTATCTGTTGTTGCTCATAAATTATTTGCAACAATCCAATATTATTTTTGGATCAATTATCTTGAACGTATTTAGATAATAAAATCAAACCATGATCAGATCCGTACCAAATAAATGATAATAGAAACCTATGAAACAAAAAGAAACCAAATTAATAACCTAAAAATTGTGAATAAGACAAAATCTAGAACAATAAAATTAAAATGAATTTAAACTAACTATAAGTTCTAAACAAACATTGTTTATATTGTCCTTTCAAATATGATCTTAAAATTCTAGAAGCTGCAAGTTGATGAAGAGGAAAAAAATATTAATTTTGGGTTTTCACAAAATCAAACAAATGATAGATAATTCTTTTTTTTTTGAAATGAGATGCAAACTGTAACGATCCTCCTCGTTACGGAAACAAACTTGTTATAACAAGTGCAATTTTTTTTTGTGTGTGAGTGTGTGTGCAAGGGTGACAAGACATTACTCCGCACTGCCGCATGATGACAAATCATGATGCATGCAACTGTGATATCAACATAAATATCTAAGACATACATCAACATCGGTCAGCAATGAACAAAAATCAATCGACCAATAATAAGACTGATTACCCATCCGTCCTACCCTGCAATGGTTAGGACCTCCAAGACACATAAGCAACGCTCAATCCTAGGTTCCCATCGATTTTAACCATTTAAGGTCTCAGGGCTGGCGACTGTTCTGAGGAACATGGAGGTGTCTACATCCTGCCCAACACCAGCAGACCAAGCAATAAAATGATTTCCACCAAGCACAACAATAATTAATGAACAACCACGAACTCTATGGAAAGCGCAAATCCGAAGGACTCTGACAACAACCAACCATCAATAAGAGAAGGCATTATCTCCAACTCAATTGGAATTGAATACCGATTCATTACTCCCTTTAATTTCCATTAGTTGACAAGTTGCCAAATCTACCCTTAAAAATAATGTAAATTCAATTAATTGCAATTCCCCAATCCTAATGCATAATAACTGGTTGTATAACATTAATAAATAACATACCATACTACTAATTTACCTCACAATACAATCTAACACATTTAGCCATAAATATTTCATGTCAATATCTACCATTAATTCTTATCAAGTGGGCAAGTATAATAATTGACATAATTGACTTGAACCAC
This sequence comes from Picea glauca, assembly GCA_000966675.3. Lineage (NCBI taxonomy): Eukaryota > Viridiplantae > Streptophyta > Pinopsida > Pinales > Pinaceae > Picea > Picea glauca. The sequence continues at coordinate 732,018 of JZKD02S1768946.1, read as the reverse complement.
ATAAAAACATAATATATGATAGATAAAAACATAATATATGATAAATAGGAAAGTCCAAAATAATGACCATACAATAATTTCCACCTCACATTTTATATTACCATAACTAAGTATAAGGACGACCACCTTGCACCTTATATGTTATCTATAACAATTACACTAACTTTTCCATAGAACAAATAACATAGAATTTCAACCTTACCCTAAACATTAGTATTGACTTTAAACATGACATTACATTAACTTTACCATGAACAAAAATAACATTGAAAATTGGCATTACCCAAATAATTAGCATCGACATTAACATTCTGTACATAAATGTTAATGTAACCAATAATAACAATATTTCATTTATATTACCTCACCTTACAATAAGATAAAAATCACCTTAAATATTATAGGTGGAATAACTAAGTATTCCTAATCACACTCCTATTAATCACGGATTGTTGATATGAAGGTAACAGTCTAAACACTAGATGCTATCATTAATTAAATAGTAAAATAATCGCGACATTAACATAAAGCAAAGCTAGGTAGTTAATTATAGAGAATAGATAACAATGCTACCTATCATTTATCAAGAGAGAAATCCTGGAATTAATAAATAGCAATGAAAGGCGTTTAAGACCATTCAGTGCCAGGTAAGGGTAATGCCTGCGTTAATACTGAAATCGTTTGGCTTGATGGAAAACTAACTGTCACTAAAAACTTTTGTCAATCTTGAAGGAGACATGCTACCAATAAATCGTTGAAAATAAAATTAGGGCGGGGTTCTAAATCTGTAACACTGTGTGTTTGATCATCTCCAGGTTTACAGTTATAACGACTCAAAATTTCAAAAGGAGTTAGGATGCATGTTATAGTTTAAAACCGTTGAGAGTCAGGAAGCTGAGAATATCTTAACAGTTGACCAGGTCATGACTCCATCGCTGTCGATGGCTCAGACAGTAGTTTTATATTCAAAATTATTTTTAAATCGGTGTGTGGCTCAGATCACCCTCCCTATATAGACTTAAATTAATTCAGCCACAATTTCTGATTCAACAAATAAAGAGATGAGCTTGTAATCTGAATTTAATCGATTCATTAACCAGTGATGGAAAATACTAAGTTTCTCAATTCCTAGTTCTTTTTTTTTTCATTCTTTTTTTTTTGTAACCAGAGGCCAATGCTCAAAATCTAGCACAACTTCCGTACAAGCATGAGAAAATTTCTCCTAAAACTTACAAGCTATAACATCCTCCTCGTTATGACAACAACTCTTTAACAGGTGTAATTTTTTTATTTATTTTTTTTGTTTAAGGTGTGTGCGCGCATGTAAAAAGGAAAAGACACACTTGACTCTACGTCGCCACTCGACAACTAACAAGACGCAACCACGATGATCACAACAAGAAGACATAAGGCACACAACAAGTAACTGTAAGCATTAAACGACCATAGACATAAGGCGCACAACAAGTAACTGCAAGCATTAAACGACATAATGTGTTATGTATAGTACGAACACAGATGGAAGAATCCATAGTAGTAGATTTTACTATTTCTTCACAGGAAAGCAGGGCGTTTAATCTTAGTTCTCTGCTCCAAAGAGAGAGAATGTCAAATAGGCTCTTGTCCGACTGCTCAGGTAGAAACTAGTAATCTCTGTCAGGAAGTCGCACTGGTGGGAACTCTACCTTTAAAGAGCCTGCAACTACTGATACGACCTTAGAGGTGTGTCACAAGAGTGGAAACCCTGCCTTTAAAGGGCCCGAGACTCTTGATACGGCACTGGATTCTTTACACAGAAATAATCACACACACAAACTTATATACTAAGGCTAGACAGAGGTGTCTACATCTCGCTCGACACAAGAAGACCAAGCAACTAAGCGTTTACCAACAAGTACAACAATAATCAAGAACAACCACGTCCTCTATGGAAGGCGCAAGTCAGAAGGACTCCGACAACGACCAACCATTGTTAAGACGAGGCATTTCCTATGAC
>JZKD02S1768946.1:663498-728993 GCA_000966675.3 Picea glauca | reverse complement strand
ATAATAAAAAGATTAGTTGGCTTCTAAATTTCTAAAAGCACACTCGCTCACATCAATAAGTTTAGTGCTTGTGTTCTACAACCAGGAAACTAATGATCCAAGAAAAATTATGTAAGGATATACTTAACGCTCACATTTTTAAAAGGACAATAATTAGTTATATATCTAGATGATTACAACACCGAGGTCACAGTATCAAGAAGTTCTCTCCATTCATCAAACTTAATTTATAAATTGGTATTCTGACTATTTCCTTAGAGAGAATAAATACAAGCTAATTACTAATCCAAGAAAGTAGCGCTTCCCATTAATAATTAAATGACTTCATTAGAAACAATATTTTCAAGGGACTTACTATCCTGTAAACAATCAATGTCATCTCGGATATAGTAAAATGAATCACTCATTTTTCCAGCTGGACGTACTAAATTTGCAGCCTTTATTTTGATCACTAATTTAATGACAATAAAAACATTTTATTTATCAACTACTATTTTTAGTGATTGAAGGCAACGCTGGCTTAAAGGTCCCGATTTAATTGATGACACATTGATGACAGTGAGAAGTCAATGGATAGTAATGGAAGATAATATTAACGCTAATGAAGACGGTAACCATTAATTCGCTGGGCTATGACAATAACCATTACAACAAATTGCCAGAACTCATTTGCGAGAACGAATTGGCAGTAATCACTACAACAAATTGCCAGAGAACGAAATTACAACAACAATTGTAAAACAAATTGCCATAACGATTTTACGTGAACGGAATGCCAATACACTCAACGACATTGCAGCAACAATGTAAAACGAATTGCCAGAACGATTTTACAAGAACGAAATGTCAATACACTCAACGAAATTACAACAACAATGTAAAACGAATTGCCAGAATGATTTTACAAGAAGGGAATGCCAATACACTCAACGAAATTACAGTACAATGTAAAACGAATTGCCAGAACGATTTTACAAGAACGGAATGCCAATACACTCAACCAAATTACAACAACAGTGTAAAACGAATTGCCAAAACGATTTTACAAGAACGGAATGTCAATACACTCAACGAAATTACAACAACAATGTAAAATGAATTGCCAGAACGATTTTACAATAACGGAATGCCAATACACTCAATGAAATTACAACAACAATGTACAACGAATTGCCAGAACGATTTCACAATAACGGAATGCCAATACACTCAACGAAATTACAACAACAATGTAAAACGAATTGCCAGAACGATTTTACAAGAACGGAATGCCAATACACTCATATCCATATTTAATAATTCCCCCAGTCAGATATAAAAGCCCACAGTCATATATAAATGCCCACATTAAAAAAAAAACGCCCACAGAAATTTATAAACACCCACAGTCATATAAAAACACCCACATCAATATAAAAATGCCCACTGTAATGTGTATTATGCCCACAGTGATATAAAACACCCCAGTCATATATGCACACAGCGCAAAAATCTCATTTATCCCAACCAACATGCAACAACAGAGTAAGAAGAAATATTTTATAACTGTAACACAATTTCAATCGCCGAAGAACAAGGCAAGAAAACCAATCAATGCAATGAGAACCCAAGCAGATTGAAGTTAAGTATTTTTCATCTCACAATGACAATATAAAATGATGATAACAATAAGAGAGGGCCAAGGTCCTAATACCTTCTATCATGCAAAATGAAAAAGATACCGTTGCCTTAACTCCCGCCTCAAATGATGACCATGCGCTCTGTACCGCTCCAGCTCCGTGCCGCTCCCCTTACCAACCGTCGAGACTACACCGGTACCTCCCAGCCAATTGCTAGGGGTAATCTGCTCCCCCCTTAGCCCCCCGAGCTGCAAAGGGGCCACATACTATCGAGATGGTATGACAAGCTTCCCAGCTCGCCTCGCAAGGCTGAGCTACCACTCCTATCCAAGCTGGAAAAATCCCAACTCCTCACAAGTAATCAATCAAGTTACAAATCCGGCAGCGTAACGTTACACTAACAACCGATCCCTTTCTTCCTCATCTTCCCTTTCTTTTATATAGTTTTTCCAACCTCCAACTTTCCCTAAATCACATTTTAATTAAGTTTTAATAAAAATATACTAAATATTCTCCTTCGCACAAGTGTCATCCATCCCCCTCTATCCTCAAGTAATTATTTTCTTTAATTTACTAAATTACTCATTTCCCTCACCCACCTAGAGTTGCTCCTAAACTTCCTCCTAGGTGTTCCTAGATCCCCTTACATGTTTTAAATAATTTCCCTAAAAATGAAGTTGCTAAATTAGCTCAAATTAGAAGGTTCTTAATTGCAGATTTCTTACTATGTTGACCTCGCTTTTTACCATAAGTTTCCAACTTTCCTTAATTATGTTTCCTCCATTACTTAATTTACTGATTCTTATTATTCCCTTCTTTCCCCTTTTTATTAGAGCCAAAATGGCAGTTGCGCTATTTACTCTTTTCCCTTTATTATTGATTTAAAACCTTTTTATACTTCCACAAGTTAATAATTTATTTCCTCTTTACAATTTAAAACCACATATTTTAATTAAATTATTCCTCTCTTCATTTTACCCTCTAATTTTAAGAAGACTAAAACTATTACTTAAGTGGGTTTTGGTTTATATCTTTATTTTTATTTTTATAGAGTCTTTTTCTTAAGGCTAAACAAAGTTTTACCCTAGAGAAGTTTTATACTTAGGTTTAGATTCTGAACTGGGCGACAATTATTTAGGGAAGTCGTTTTAAGAATTTCTTAAGGTGTTAAATGTCTTAGGGCCATCTAGGTTTGTTCCTTCCTCAACATCAATGCGACATGCCCTTCAGGACGCACCACGTGCTCCAAGGGTGCCACTCGCCCCAGTTGTTTCTCTTGCGCGACGTGCCCTTCAGGATGCACCACGTGCTCCAAAGGTCCCACTCACTGTCTTGTGTTTCTTTTGCGCGACGTGCCCTTCAGGATGCACCACGTGCTCCAAGGGTGCCACTCGCCAACTTGTGTTTCTTTTGTGCGACGTGCCCTTCAGGATGCACCACGTGCTCCAAGGGTGCCACTCGCCAACTTGACTGATTGGTAGACATCTATAATCCCTGGAGTCAACACTCTGCCAGGTGAACTTGTGGGAGACTAAGGGCTCTAAGGAATAAGGTCCCCACCTTATTGCGTGCCCCTTAGAATCATCGTGAGCAACTGTTGCAGTCTTCCCTCACGGCATTGTGGATCCTCTCGAACTAGGTAATCGTTAACCTAGTTCAAACTAGGAGATTTCCCTTTTTACTAGAGGAGTAATCCAGATTCCTTTTTATCAGATTTCCTTTTTATAATAAATAATAAAAATATTAGTTGCCTTCTAAATTTCTAAAAGCACACTCGCTCACATCAATAACTTTAGTGCTTGTGTTCTACAACCAGTAAACTAATGATCCAAGAAAAATCATGTAAGGATATACTTAACGCTCACATTTTCAAAAGGACAATAATTAGTTATATATCTAGATGATTACAACACCGAGGTCACAATATAAAGAAGTTCTCGCCATTCATCAAATCTAATTTATAAATTGGTATTCTGACTATTTCCTTAGAGAGAATAAATACAAGCTAATTACTAATCCAAGAAGGTAGCGCTTCCCATTAATAATTAAATGACCTCACTAGAAACAATCTTTTCAAGGGACTTACTATCTAGTAAACAATCAATGTCATCTCGGATATAGTAAAATGAATCATTCATTTTTCCAGCTAGACGTACTAAATTTGCAACCTTTATTTTGATCACTAATTTAATGACAATAAAAACATTCTATTTATCAACTACTATTTTTAGTGATTGAAGGCAACGCTGTCTTAAAGGTACCGATTTAATTGATGACACATTTGTGACAGTGAGAAGTCAGTGGATAGTAATGGAAGATAATATTAACGGTAATGAAGACAGTAACCATTAATTCGCTGGGCTATGAAAATAACCATTACAACAAATTGCCAGAACTCATTTGCCAGAACGAATTGGCAGTAATCACTACAACAAATTGCCAGAGAATGAAATTACAACAACAATTGTAAAATGAATTGCCAGAACGATTTTACATGAACGGAATGCCAATACACTCAACGAAATTACAACAACAATGTAAAACGAATTTCCAGAACGATTTTACAAGAACGGAATGTCAATGCACTCAATGAAATTGCAGCAACAATGTAAAACGAAATGCCAGAACAATTTTACAAGAACGAAATGCCAATACACTCAATGAAATTGTAGCAACAATGTAAAATGAATTGCCAGAATGATTTTACAAGAAAGGAATGTCAATACACTCAACGAAATTACAGCAACAATGTAAAATGAATTGCCAAAAAAATTTTACAAGAACGGAATGCCAATACACTCAATGAAATTACAGCACAATGTAAAACAAATTGCTAGAACGATTTTACAAGAACAAAATTCTAATACACTCAACGAAATTACAGAAACAATGTAAAACGAATTGCCAGAACAATTTTACAAGAACAGAATGCCAATACACTCAACGGAATTACAACAACAATGTAAAACGAATTGCAGAACAATTTTACAAGAACGGAATGCCAATACACTCAACGAAATTACAACAACAATGTACAACGAATTGCCAGAACAATTTCACAATAACGGAATGCCAATACACTCAATGAAATTACAGCAACAATGTAAAACAAATTTCCAGAACGATTTTACAAGAACGGAATGCCAGTACACTCATATCCATATTTAATAACGCCCCTAGTCAGATATAAACACCCACAGTCATATATAAATGCCCACATTAAAACAAAAAAAAACCACAGAAATTTATAAACGCCCACAGTCATATAAAAACACTCACATCAATATAAAAATGCCCACTGTAATGTGTATTACGCCCATAGTGATATAAAATGCGCCAGCCATATATGCACATAGCCCAAAAATCTCCTTTATCCCAACCGACATGCAAAAATAGAGTAAGAATAAATATTTTATAACTGTAACACAATTTCAATCGCCGAAGAACAAGGCAAGAAAACCAATCAATCCAACGAGAACCCAAGCAGATTGAAGTTAAGTATTTTTCATCTCACAATGACAATACAAAATGATGATAACAATAACAGAGGGCCAAGGTCCTAATACCTTCTATCATGCAAAATGAAAAACATACCGTTTCCTGAACTCCCACCTCGAATGATGACCACGCGCTCTGTACTGCACCTGCTCCATGCCGCCCCCCTTGCCGACCGTCGAGACTACACCAGTCCCTCCTAGCCAATCTCTAGGGGTACTCTGCTTCCCCCTTAGCCCCCCGAGCCGCAAATGGGCCACACACTATCCAGATGGTATGAATAGCTTCCCAGCTCGCCTCGCAAGGCCAAGCTACCACTCCTATCCGAGCTGGAAAAATCCCAACTCCTCACAAGTAATCAGTCAAGTTACAAATCCGACAGTGTAACGTTATGCTAACAGACGATCCCTTTCTTCCCCATATTCCCTTTCTTTTATAGAGTTTTTCCAACCTCCAACTTTCCCTAAATCACATTTTAATTAAGTTTTAATAAAAATATACTAAATATTTTCCTTCGCACAAGTGTCGTCCATCCCCCTCTATCCTCAAGTAATTATTTTCTTTAATTTATTAAATTACTCATTTCCCTCACCCACCTAGAGTTGCTCCTAAATTTCCTCCTAGGTGTTCCTAGATCCCCTTACATGTTTTAAATAATTTCCCTAAAAATGAAGTTGCTAAATTAACTCAAATTAGAAGGTTCTTAATTGCAGATTTCTTACTATGTTGACCTTGCTTTTTACCATAAGTTCCCAAATTTCCTTAATTATGTTTCCTCCATTACTTAGTTTCCTGATTCTTATTATTCCCTTCTTTCCCCTTTTTATTAGAGCCAAAATGGAAGTTGCGCTATTTACTCTTTTCCCTTTATTATTGATTTAAAATATTTTTATACTTCCACAAGTTAATAATTTATTTCCTCTTTACAATTTAAAACCACATATTTTAATTAAATTATTCCTCTCTTCATTTTACCCTCTAATTTTAAGAAGACTAAAACTATTACTTAAGTGAATTTTGGTTTATACCTTTATTTTTATTTTTATAGAGTCTTTTTCTTAAGGCTAAACAAAATTTTACCCTAGAAAAGTTTTAGACTTAGGTTTAGATTCTGAATTGGGCGACAATTATTTAGGGAAGTCGTTTTAAGAATTTCTTAAGGTGTTAAATGTCTTAGGGCCATCTAGGTTTTTTCCTTCCTCAAAATCAATGCGGCGTGCCCTTCAAGACACACCACGTGCTCCAAGGGTGCCACTCGCCCCGGTTGTTTCTCTTGCGCGATGTGCCCTTCAGGATTCACCACGTGCTCCAAGGGTGCCACTCACCGTCTAGTGTTTCTTTTGAGCGACGTTCCCTTCAGGATTCACCATGTGGTCCAAGGGTGCCACTCGCCAACTTGTGTTTCTTTTGCGCGACGTGCCCTTCAGGATGCACCACGTGCTCCAAGGGTGCCACTCGCCAACTTGACTAATTGGTAGACATCTATAACCCCTGGAGTCAACACTCTGCCAGGTGAACTTGTGGGAGACTAAGGGCTCTAAGGAATAAGGCCCCTTCCTTATTGTGCACCCCTTAGAATCATCGTGAGTGATTGTTGTAGTCTGCCCTCACGACATTGTGGATCCTCTCGAACTAGGTAATAGTTAACCTACAGTTCGAGCCATGGCGGGAGTGCTAGTAGGTTGTGGTAGGGCTGTTGTCCACCCCTCTCCCTCAACCTCTCTGGAAATCATGTGTGGCCCCTTTAGTCCATATGTGAGTCTGGTCGGCAAGCTATCATCAGCCTGCATCATCAACAATCGTGTCAGAACATGTCAACATCATATCATCAAATCAATGAAATATCACAGTAAATAAATCAACCCAAATAGCACACTCCCTGACTCAATCCGGATTCCAAGGGGTTCCATCGATGCCTCTTCATCCTCAAGGTCCAAAACCCTGCACACTCAATAAAACTGAGTCAATAGCACCTGTCTACGTTCAAGCAGTAAAACATCATGTCATCTATCATAATGCATCATAATCCAGGATAAATGTTTTAACATCATAAAAGTCCAGATCACTTGCGAGCAAGTGTCCTCAAAGAATAATTTTTCTCAGTGCACCAGAGAGGGATGTTACACAAGCACAGGAAGGTTGGATGGGGCTTCCTATGAATGAGATGACTCCAGCATCATACCACGCTTAGAATCGAGCGGATTCTCGAAGTACGGGTTCTGGCTCTTGGGTGGACGGCAAGACGCAACAACTGTAATGGGCTTCCAAAAGTTTAAACAGTCAGACTCAAGCCTTCCTTGATCTAAGTATGAGATGATCTAAGGAGACCTCCTTATCCTATTCTTATCCAAGATTTTGAAATGGGAAAAAGGGTACTCGCCCTTCTATTCTGAGTAAGGGATTCAGATCTCCCAGGGTGAGTGATATGCTACCAGCCGTTCGTATTCCGGGATTCTTCTGCAGTTCAAATCAACTGTTGATCAAGGAAACCAGTGGTAGCATAGAATTTCTATCAATAAAAAAAAAACCAGCACTGTACAAGTGACCACCTGTTATCAGAGCACTGTCTGAAGGGAAAAAGTGCCAACTTTAAAACCCCAAAAGTAAAAGGGTAAAAGTAGATCAACCGAATGATAACAGGTGTAAAGTGGATGCCCCTAATTAAGACATTGTCCAGACATTGGTTAGGTAACACAGGGTCTGAAAATGTTGGCACTGATCATGGAGTTCTTGGGTAAATCGCTGGAGGAAAAAAATTCGTGGAATAAGTGGCTCAAAGGAAAAATGTGCATAGGTAGAAGTTGTGCAGAAATAGAATAAATAAACAAGTGCTAGATATCCCTCAATGGATGCTAGGCAACCCATGCGAAGAGGTACTCCATCGATAAAAGGCACAGGACAACAAAAATCAAACGTAGATCATAGCTAAACATTTTTATCTCGATTACCCAAAACATACACAGATCTAAATCATAAATCCTAATGCATTTGACTCTAAAAATGAAGAGCGTACCTTTGTCTGATCGCCTGCCTCGAATGACGTCCGCGCACTTCATGTCGCTCCTGCTCGTCGACCATCGAGACCTCATCGGTACCTCCCAACCATTCGCTAGGGGTACTCTGCTTCCCCCTCAGCCCCCCGAGCCGCAAAGGGGCCACACACTATCTAGATGGTATGTCTAGCTCCCAACTCACTTCGCAAGGCCGAGCTACCACTCCTATCCGAGCTGAGAAATCCCAACTCCCCACAAGTAATTAGTCAAGTCACAAATCCGGTAGCCTAATGTTACGCTAACAATTGATCTCCCTTCTTCCTCCTCCTTCCTCTCTTTTATAGATTTTTCGAACTTCCCACTTTCCCCAAATTTCATTTACTTTAAGTTTTAATAAAATCTTCTACAACTTCTCTTTTATACAAGTGTCATTCATCCCCCACGTTTCTCCATTAACTATTTTCTTTAATTTATTAAATTGTTTTATTTCATTCACCCACCTAGAGTTACTCCTATTTTTACTCCTAGGTGTCCCTATATTCCCTTACAGGTTTTAAATACTTTCCCTAAAATGATGTTGCTAATTTAGTTCATTTTAGAAGGTTCTTTATTGCAAATTATTTACTAAGTTGACCTCACTTTTTACCATAAGTTCCCTTCTTTCCCCTATTATGTTTCCTCCATTCCTTAGTTTCCTAATTTTTATTATTCCCTTCTTTCCCCTTTTTATTAGAGCCAAAAATGGTAGTTGCGTAAATTAACCTCTTTTACTTTTTATTAAGAATTTAATATCTTTTACACTTTCACAAGTTAAACAATTAAATTCTTCTTTATGATTTTAAATCCACTGATTTTCATTAAATTCTTACTCTCTTCATTTTACCCCAAAAATTTTATGAAGACTAAAACTATTACTTAAGTGGTTTTTAGTTTAATTTTTATTTTTTTATTTTTATAGGGTATTTTTCTTAAGGTTAGACAAAATTTTATCCCTAGAGAAGTTTTAGATTTAGGACTTAGATTCTGAACTAGGAGACATTTAATTAGGGAAGTTGTTTAAGAATTTCTTAAGGTGTTAAATGTCTTAGGGCCATCTAGGTTTGTTCCTTCATCATCATCAACGCAACGTGCCCTTCAGGACGCACCATGTGCTCCAAGGGTGCCACTCGCCTCATTTGTTTCTTTTGCGCGACGTGCCCTTCAGGATGCATCAGGTGCTCTAAGGGTGCCACTTGCCTCATTTGTTTCTTTTGCATGACATACCCTTCATGATGCACCATGTGCTCTAAGGGTGCCACTCGCCTCTTTTGTTTCTTTTGCACGACGTGCCCTTCAGGATGCACCACGTGCTCCAAGGGTATCACTCGCCTCTTGACTGATTGGTAGACATCAATAACCCTTGGAGTCAACACTCTGCCAGGTGAACTTGTGGGAGACTAAGGGATTCTAAGGAATAAGGCCCCCACCTTATTGCATGCCCCTTAGAGTCATCGTGAGCGACTGTCGTAGTCTGCCCTCACGACATCGTGGATCCTCTCGAACTAGGTAATCGTTAACCTACAGTTCGAGCCACGACGAGAGTGCTAGTAGGCTGTGGCAGGGCTATTGTCCACACCTCTCCCTCAACCTCTCTAGTAGTCATGTGTGTCCCCTTTACTCCATATGTGAGTCTCGTCGACAAAATATCGTCAGCCCGCATCATCAACAATCGTGTCAAAACATGTCCACATCATATCATCAAATAAATGTAATATCACAGTAAATAAATCAACACAAATAGCACACTCCCTGACTCAATCTAGAGTCCAAGGGGTTCCATCGATGCCTCTGCATCCTCAAGGTCCAAAACCCTACACACTCAGTAAAACTGAGTCAATAGTACCTGTCTATGTCAAAGCAGTAAAACATCATGTCATCTACCATAACGCATCATAATCAAGGACAAATGTTTTAATATCATAATAATCCGGATCACTTGCGAGCAAGTGTCCTCAAAGAATAAGTTTCCTCAGTGTGCTAGAGCAGAATGTTACACAAACTGACAAAAGAATTTAATTAATTAAACCTACCAAATGATTTTGTGAAAATGATTGATAATGAACAAAAGATGAAAACATAATCATAATTTAAACGAAAGTAAACCGTTGATAAAAATTAATGTTTTCGTTTAAATTAAGATTTCTATGTTCATCTCTCCCTCATTTAAATTTGATCAAATGTGAAAAAATGTCATAGAAGAGATGTGTCTTAATAAATGTTCTTCCTATAAAATCATTTTTATTAATCCATGTCTTCAACCATGCCATTCTCATAGAATATAAATTCAATAAGAAAGAGGTAATAATAAACTCCCAAATTATGAAGCTCATCCATCGACATAAAAAAATTGTAGAAGGAAAAACAGAATGGCATTTGAATTTCATGAAACTCAAACCAAACAAAAGAAATAAATATAAAATCAAACCAACCTCGAAACAAAGAAAACCAATACCAATCCAATCAAGTCAAAGGGAAAAAAATGAAGAATCCAAGTAAAATTTCGAGGGACCCTAGATTTTGATTAAAAATAAAGAAGGGGGTTGTTTGGGCCCAACAAATGGAAACTCACTGGGAGAAGTAGTTATCTCTGATCTGGTAATATTTTCTCTTAGGAAGAAAAGAATAAGACTTGAAAAGGGATTTAAGCTCCCTGAAATAAATTCACATTGAGACCATATAGTATTAGGATAAGCTCAATGTTATAACCAGACAATAGAATTTTCTTTGCAGGGGATTATAACCTTAAAGAATGTCTTAATCGAAGAGTGTCAATGTTTATGAAAATGAATTCAATACCGTTGATAGATCCACTGCTACCAGTAGACGTCCATAGCCTCAACAGGGATGTCATTTAACCCACTCAAATTATTTAATCCCATCAAATAGTTGTATCCACATGATTTATAATTCCATAAAAGTTAATTTTAAAACATATAGCTGCTACCTATCGACCCGACATTGCGTCGCTGTCAGCAGGCCTGTTCAGTACCTCGACGAAGTTGTCTTGGTATCATGTGTGCATTTACCCGCTGTCAGCGAGCCTGTTCAGTACCCCGAAGGGTTTACACACACTTCCCACACATAAGTGATTTCAACCCTCTTATGCCACTTTTAAATAATAATACAATTATAGATTTATTGATGGCAAAGAGAGAGGGGTGAAACTAGAGGTTAATTGCAATACATGTTAATAGTTTATTTATTTGCTTTCAAAACTGGAAATATTATCATGGTTTAGAGATTTTAGATTTCATTTAAGAAATCATCCAGAGAATGGAGAAGCACTTAAAAGTGATATTTTAAGAACATAGATGGCATAAAAAGTTTAAAGATAATCGTAATTCTCAAATATTTAAACCACATCTCTAGTGTAATACTCTGGCAAAGAAAATTTGAGGAGAAAATGAAAGTGAAAATTGACTTAAAAATCAATTGTCCGAGCTATATATTAATAGCAGGACCTCCTTCAACTATTTGAAATTGATTGAAAAATACGAGTCTTAAAATTAATGCTTCCTTCGACAATCGCTCTTTGATCAGAAATGTATTGATTTAAAAAAACAAACGAGAAGAAAACTCATTCAAAGCAATCAAAGAAAAAAAAAACACACACACAACAAACCAAATCAAATTTTATTACTGGGATTCAAAATTAGAAGTACATACAAAAAGAAAAAATCAAAACAACAAAAACAAACTTAAAAAAAATTTAATAATTTGACCAAAAACAAAACCAGACCAACCTCTCATAGAGAATGAGGATCAAAAGGAAGAACTACAAATTTTATAGTTTTGCATATAGGCAGGTTCTTTTCTTAATATAGTGATGGAGACGATGTTATTTTGACCAAGCATTATTATTAAAAATAAAAGAGACTAAAATAAAATAGAAAAATCCTTATTAAGATTAGTGCAGTCCTACTCATGGCACCTTGGGTCAGGGTTGAATTCGGGGAATTGATAGTTCAAATTTACTTATCTCTTTAGTTTCCATTCAAATTTTTCATGATAATGTTGAGTTTTTGAAAATAAATATTCAACGAAAAGCAAAGAGAAAAAGATTTAATGTGGACTTCCCTGACACCATCCATATTATGGTTCTCTTGGTGTACCCACTTGTGTTCATAACTACATTATTAAAAAGAGAAACAACAAGAAATAAAACTAAAGGAAACCTACTCCTAAACCTAATCTAACTACTAAATATATAAAAATCTAAGTAAAAGTGTATTCTCAGTCCAGCCACAAGAGCATCTTCAATCTTGTAAGGCATAGAAAATAAAAAATCAGAATAAAAGAATGTAGTATTTGCAGATACAAAATAACAATGTCATGCTTACCTCCTATATATTTATTTAAAAACAAAGAAAGAACAACCTTACCATTCTTTTGAAACTTATTTATATATGAATCCTCCATCCATTCTGCAATCTTGTCGTGATATGGGTCATAATGATATGGAAGAGTGTAAGTAAGTTTGGAAAACTTGTCAATATTATGGGGACCTAACGTAACCATCAGCCAAGGCCAAAGTGCCCCATCCTCTTGACAATTCTCCAAGTGTTCATCAATTTCATCACACGAAGGATCTAAAAGAAATATGTTAGGCTTACTTCCTAGTTATTTAGGTATAAACAAAGCAAGCACAACTTTATCTTTATTATGAAGATTTTTTAGATATGAATCTTCAAGCCATTCTAATATCTTGTCATAAAAATTAGGATGCAAATTATGACTTTTATGAAATGGATATATCAATGGGGAACACATCATAAGAGGATTCATGACATCAATTAGATCATTGGTTTGAACACTTCCTTTGATGAGATTGATCTTTTCAAAAAGCGAAGCATAAACATTAAAATTCGAACTAATCAAAGAATGAATATGCAATGTAGAATATTTGATCTCCTTGAGAATGAGTGCATTGTCTCTTTCAACAATAAATCGTGTAAAATCATTTTGCAACATGTCATTTTTCCATGTGGGTGACGAAAGTGAAAGAGCGTCAAATCTGACTTCATAAATGTTATGTTCGGAATTAATTTCACCAAATTTTGACATATCGAAAAGATTTGATTGTGATGGAAAAGAGTAAGATATTGTGGGTAAAGTATCAAGTCCACCAAAATCTAAGAAGAGATCGGGATATAAAGAGTAAAAGGAATCATAAATGAGCACATGAAAATAATCTCTTGAGCTATGATATTTAACAATGGTATTCTCAAGACATTCCTCTCCACTTTCCTTAAAACTTTCACTTTGTTTTGGTGATAAATACCTCAATATAATATGATCATCTAAATTTGTCTCATGTAAGATAGACAATTCAAAACTTTCATGAAAAACATCTAATATCTCCTATGGATAAGGTATTATTTTTAGATGAGGGTTTAAGGTTTCTTCTTCCAAATGCAGATCTACATCTCTAATGAGTTCCATTGAAATGTTATAATGCTTAAGATCATTTTCGTCACATAATTGTTCTTCAATAATTGAATTTAATTACTGATTAGAGAAAGAGTTTGAAGAATATGAACATTCACCTTGACCCAATTTCAAATCTTTCTCCACGATGGTTTAGGACCGAGTATACAATGATTCAGAGGAAAAACCAGTTTGATTGTCAGTGAGAACCTTTTCAATAGATTCTACCTCCCTTGTTCAATATTTTTGGATGTATTCTTCTCATCTTGCAAACAAAATTCTTCTCGCAATTGAATGATAGGATTTGTAACTGATTCATCATTCACGATTGAATATTACTAGATGAAAGGGGCACAAGCATCACAAAGGAGATTTAGTACAAATGACATGTCATCAAGATTAAATTTACAAAGAACATGATGGATTATTGTTGAAAATTCTTCTCGAGATGAATTTTCATTGATTAGTAAAGTCTGAAATTCTTCACATAATTGATTGTAATCATAGATTTTAAAAGAATCTAAAAATTCATATACAAATTGAAACCAATCAATAATGTGATAAGATGGAAAAGAGTCAAACCAATGTTTAATCCGACCCTTAAAAGTAAAAGTGAACAATATGCATAAAACCTTTAAATCAGAAATATCATGCTTGATGCATTTACACAAAAACTTGTTAATATGGTCTTTTGCAGATACATCCCCCCCACCATCAAAGGTGAGTTTGGACAAGCGAGAGACTATCTCGTTGGGAATATTGGGTAATGAGAAGTGGAAAGCATGTTCCAAGACAATGATTTGGGGAGCCATGGGGAATTAAATACATTCAAACAAAGACTCCTACAAGGCCATCTTTTCATTTTGGCCCTCCTTCTAGTGCCATTTGTTGACGGACGTTTATGACACACTGTCAACGGGAAGGGAAGATCTAGTTTGAGGTTGTTTACTTAACCCAAGTTGTTTGGTATAATCTACCTTGACGGGTTTTATGGCTCCTTTAGCCAACTAAGAACCTAAAACAACTAAAATATGTGGACTAACTTAATATATAACTCTAACAATCAACGCTTTAATTACAAATTCTTAACTAACAATGTTTATGTACAATATCTATATACAATTTACAAGGTTTAAGAAAAGCCTTGTGAAAATAATTGTTTTCAACTAATGGATCAAAATAAGAAAATAAAGGAAACTGTCTTTGTACTATAAATGAAAAACTAATAAACAATGATTGAATGAGATTGTAAATGATAAAACAATAATGGTCAAAGCATTTAACGTTTAAATGATGCAATCATTATTCATTCGCAAATAAACAAATTAAATAAAATATAAACTAACTAACCTGACGTTGATCAACATTACTATGCTAGATTCATCTTTTTGTATTTGTATAAGCTCCTCTTTGTAAATTCTAACCTTGTATAATATCTACTGCAAACTAATATTCAGAAAAGAACATAAAATATACAATGGTAAATACAAACATTACACAGAGATTTTTCACCTGGAAACCCAAACCGGGAAAACCAACATATATTATATTCATACATTGTGTTACATTGTTTACAATACAATATACATATAGGAGCCAGTGGCATCCGAAAACCTTACCCAATGACTTGGATTAGTCCAAAACCCTAATTCCTTAATCGGAAATAGAAAACCATCAGCAAAATACTATGTACCAAAAAACCACCTAAATATCATGTGGTCTCGGAAATATGTTGTCCCGGTGCGAAAAAACAATTTGGGGGCATTTCCCCCGAACCCCCGTGCGGGGGGGTCCGCCCCCCTGCACCCCCCTCTAACCCCCCTGCGCTCCCAACACAGATGCTCAGACACTACTACTCATGCAAATAATATAACACATACCCAACACTCTTAACCCGTGACAAGTGTAAACCTATGACAAAGGTAAGCATAATACTTACTGAATAAACTCAAAGAATTCTTTTATATTCCAAAATGAGTTTATGATGACAGAAAGACAAACGATTATATATCATGTGACTTTAGAATGTCCAAATAACTAAAAATGAAAGAAATTCCAATCCTCAATAAATGGTGTTACCACCTATCTAGTATCATATGTAAACTCAAAATACTTGAATAGATGGTCAACCACATATATTAAATGAACCAAAATATAATGAACCATATAAATGAAATCATAACATAAAAAGTTATATGCAGAAAAGTCTAAAGCTAGTTCAGTACAAATAAATTTTTATATTCATAAATTATATGACACACAATATTAACATTGCACAATCTACAAAAGGAAAAAAACCAAAGAGTAAATTGTATCCCATATAGATTCATTATAATAATTTCATCATAAGGTCCAAAATGAATTTTTGGAATAATGGACTCTTGAAGATTGAAAAAATGAATACATAAATGATAACAATTAACCATGTATTGATAAAATAGACAAAAGCTAATTTAAATCAATGCATAATCAATTACTCAAATAATATGAAGATATTATAATGAAAACAAAACCATTTTACTCACGGGACAAAATCCATTAAGTAACCTAAAATTCTTATTTTGTAATGGACACGACAAAATCTTGTCCATTTTCCAAAAGATTCCAACCATCCGTTACTCCATTTGAAAAGAAAAAAGTTTACAAAAAAATTAATATACGAAAATGAAAGGATAAAAATACTCCTCTCAATTTCTTGGATCCCCTTTGTCTCTGAATTTTCTCATATATTTATAAAATGAATGAACAGTCTGGGCGTCACTAATAATTTCTGCCACCTGAAATTTTTCTTGTAAAGAGACAAATGTCTCTCAAATCGTACATTTGTTTGAGAACATTCTAGTGTGTAAGCTAAATGGGTCCATTTTGCAGATGGGTTTTCAACCATTTCTTCAGATTCCTTACGGTTTGGCTGAAACAAGTCTCGCAAAATCGTCTGTCTATTCTTGAACGCATTTCCAAATCTTATCTGTTGTTGCTCATAAACTATTTGCAGAAATCCAATATTATTTCTGGATCAATTATATTGAACATATTTAGATAATAAAATCAAGCCATGATCAGATCTGTATCAAATAACTGATAATAGAAATGACGCAAATGCGCCACCCAGGGCACGTCCGCTTCCACGGGACCTTCTTTCCTTCTCGGCCCGAAGAACTCAAAGGTTCTTCTGATTCCCTATCGGGAATCTACCTTACCCACAAAAAATCTTCCAAGTGATTTCCCTTAGTGATCAGGAAATCCAAATTCGCGATATCACAAATTCTGTGGTCGCGTGCCTTATGCTTCACAATACCCCGAATCTCGATGGGTAAATGTCAACACTCTCCAGTTCCTATCGGGAATCCTTCCATCGTGATTTCGGCACTATCGATGTCAACAACAACTTGCCTCGCGGATCCCCCACTCTCAATATTCCGATACACCTACGCACACGACACTTGTCCACCCTTTTGATACTTGTGGCCCACACTCTGGTGACAAATCAGGAAATCGCATATCGGGATATTGCGATTCCCGTTGCACTAGTTCACGGAAATATCCAAGTCCCGGACCCCGATATGGTAACACCTGTCTTCCACTATCTCCCGTTGTGTCCCACACGGATGTCCTGTCGGGATATCGCGGATCGCGACTTCAAGTTGCAAGAGTTTCCTACTTCCAGAAACTCCGATGCCCCAAACTCTAAATCTTCAGGATCTCTTGCCACTCATCCTCGCTGATGGACGGTTCAAATCTCATTGAGATATCACGGATCGTGATTCCAACGTGCAAGAGTTTCTTGTCTCCGAAAACCCCGATACTCTGATTCACAACTCTCTCCAGGTTTCTAACACGTGTCCTGTCCGATATCCACGGCTACGATTCCGTTGGTGTTTCGAGACTCGAGGGTTCTCAAGTTTCCTAACTTCCAAAACACCGATGCCTCCAATATCTCGATGCCTCACCAGAATACTGACGCGTGTCCCACCGAGATCAATGGTTAGGATTCTCTCTCTGGATTTTGGTACTTTCAAGGTCTTTGATTCTTACCCTTTGCAAACCCGATGACTCCAATATCCCGATGTCTCCTCCGGGACTCCTTCTTTTCTCCTTAGGGCTTAACCCCTGCTCAACTCCTCGAGATCTAACGGCTGACGAGAAATCACTTGCTTATCTAATGGCTCAGCAGCCTCTCGAGCTTGGGCTCTGGCTTGATCGTAACCTCCTCGCACCTTCATGTGATCCAACGGATGACAGGTTTTGTCAACCTCTTCTGTGAGATCCTGACCATCGACTTCTTTCCCCTTGGGGATTTCTTGAGAATAACTAAGTATTCCTTCTCAAAACTTACCCTCCAGCAGATGCACTTGCAACTCTTGCTTAAACATTTCATGCACAAAATTCCTGTGATCTCCTTTGACGATTCACGAAGGTTCTATACCTCATGATATTTCTCCACAGCTTCTTGGTCTCTTAGAAAAGAGATCTCTTTGCACGCACTCCTTGCAGCAACCCTACAAACACTTCAAGTGTTCGACCTTCTTTGACTCTGCGCAAGCCTACGACATTAGTCTTCAAAAGCTTCCTTCTCAGACTCACGACTGAGACTTCCTCTTCAGCCTATGCACTCCTTGCACGGCTTCAACAACCCACTTTCACTTCTGAATGAATAAGAAAGAGAGTTAAACTACCTGAGCCTACATCAACGCACTCCTTGCGGATGGATTCGACTGCACACCTTGCAGGAAATCCTGGCTCAGATAGAGAAACAATTGAAACTCATTCCATCTTCCCTTCAGATTTTAGTTTGAACCATGAAATCACATGCACAACATATAAAAGCAAATGCATGATAGAAAACAAACATTCATGAGCACATCAACAATATACACAGAGAATCAACACATAACCATGAATTTGAATTAAAGCTTTCTTCTATTATATTCAATGCCTGTACATGGGTGTTTTTCATACAATTCTTTGCTTGCTCTTCTCCTCTTGCTCCTGATGCTTCCATGTTGTTACAATGGTACAATGAGGGTGTCTATATCCATTTTCCCTCTCGGACTCTAAACTATCAAATCTAGAATTAAAAATCCTATCTACCAGCATTAACTAGATTAAATGCCTCCTATCTACTAAGGACGAGAGCGTGTCACTCAAGGTCCAATACAATATACAAAATGCGCTCCTTCATAAATGATTCATTGAAGGTTTGGCACATCATTTCCCAAAAGTCTCCAAAGCAATATGTCATGTGTTAAAACCACATGCGTTGGCTCCATGCTTGCTTTGGTAATTGCGATGCTCCTGCATCATACTCCCTTGCTTGAAAGATTTCATGGGCTCCTATCCATGAGCTCCTGCACGGTCTGTCCATGATTTTGAATCACTTCTTCGCTTTCCCAGTTGGCATCTTCCACTGGATGGCCCTTCCATTTGACCAGATACTCGAAGTATTGCTTCCGCCTGGTCTTTTTGCTCATTCTCTTGTCGAGTATACGCTCCATCTGCGACTTCTCTACAATCGACATCCGCTTCTGCCATTGGACCTCTGGCTACTCACCACTTGTTCCTATTTCCTCAGCTTTGTATGGATACAAATCTGAGACATTGAATATCAGAGATATTCCGATCTCATCAGGTAACTCAATCTCATAAGCGTTTTCTCCAAATTTCTTCAGGACCTTACAGGGCCTGATTTTCTTCATTTTTAACTTGTTGTATGTTCCTCTCGGGAACCTTTCCTTCCTTAGATGTGCCAGAACTAGATCACCAACTTCGAACTGAAGTTGTCTCTTCTGTTGATCGGCTCTGCGCTTATATTCTTGATTTGATTTCATCAGTCGCTCCTTCACCTAGCTGTGAAGCTCTTTCATTGTCTCAGCAAATCCTTCTGCACTAGCACTGCTAGTAGCAGTCTGCTCTGAATCCCTCAATTCAGCAACTCCTCTTGTTTGCGTGCGATATATAATCTGAAATGGAATTTTGTTTATGCTCCTGTTCACTGAGTCGTTGTATGCAAACTCTGCCTGTGGCAACACATTGTCCCAACTACTGTGGTGCTCTGTCACTAAGCTTCTCAGTAAGTATCCCAGAATTCTATTTACTACCTTTGTTTTCCCATCCGTCTGAGGATGATAAGCAAAACTAAATGCCAAGTTAGTTCCTAGCTTCCTCCAGAGTGTCCTCCAAAAATGTCCAATGAATTTTGTATCCCTGTCTGAAACTATGCTTCTGGGTAACCCGTGAAGTCTAATGACCTTCTTGAAAAACAGATTTGCGATATGAGTCGCATCGCTGGTCTTCTGACATGGAATAAAATGTGCCATCTTGGAAAACTTTTCAACCACCACAAAGATCAAATCATGTCCTCTTTGCGTCCTAGGCAATCCCAATATGAAATCGATGCTAATTTCATCCCACAGCCTCTCGGGTATGGGTAATGGTTGATAGAATCCCGCATTCTGCTTCCTCCCCTTTGAATGCTGGAAAATTCTACATCTGTCGACAAACCTCCTGACTTCTGACCGCATTCTTGGCCAAAAGTATGTTTCACTCAGCTTTGCGAATGTTTTGTCATGGCCAAAATGTCCTGCCAATCCTCCACTGTGTTTTTCCTTTAGCAGATTCTCCCTCATGGAGCGATTCAGAATACACAGTTGATTTCCTCTGAACAATAATCCATTCTGGATCATGTAGTCTGTCCAAGGGCTTCTGTCTCTGAGAACTGGATTCTCAGTTTCTTCATATGCCTCTACAAAATCTGCATCACCTGCGTACATGTCCCTAAGATTTTCAAAACCCAATGTTTTGACTCGGAACTCCTGCAGCAACAAACACTTCCTGCTCAAAGCATCAACCACTTTGTTAGCAGTACCCGAAATGTGTTTAATTATAAATGTAAAATTCTGCATATATTCTACCCATTTTGCATGTTTCTGATTCAACTTCTCCTGTTGAGTCACAATCTAGAATGCATGATTATCACTGTACAATACAAATTCTTTTGGAATCAAATAATGCCTCCACTTCTTCAGTGCCTGTATGATAGCATAAAATTATTTATCATACGTGGAGTACTTCACCTTTGCCTCATCCAGCTTCTCGCTGAAATATGCAATTGGTCTGTCCTCCTGGCTCAAGACCGCTCCTATGGAAAAGCCACTCGCATCACATTTTACTTGGAACACCTTTTGGAAATCTGCAACACCAAAACCGATTGTTCTGTGATCTTCCACTTCAACAGATTGAATCTCTTCTCAGCCTCTGTTGTCCAGTGAAAATATTTATGTCTTTTCTTCACTGTATCCATCATCGTTGCATTAATTCCACTGAAATTCCTGATGAATTTTCGGTAGAAACTAGCCAAACCATGAAAACTTCTCTCCTCGAAAACATTTCTCGGTGATGACCAATTTTTAATTACCTCCACTTTACTTGGATCCATCTTTAATTCATTCGCCAATATGAAAAATCCCAAGTAAATGAGTTCTGTCTTCATAAATGAATATTTCCTCATGTTGATCAACAACTTCTCTTACTGTAGCTTCTTCATTACTGCAGCTAAATGCTTTAGATGTTCTTCTTTTGTTTTACTGAAAATCAATATGTCATCCAAATAAACAATGATGAATTTACCAATGAATTCCCTCAGGACTTCATTCATCAACCTCATAAATGTACTTATTGCATTCGTCAAGCCAAACGGCATGACTAGCCATTCATACAACCCTTCGTTGGTTTTGAAGGCTATCTTCCACTCATCCCCTTCCCTCATGCGAATCTGATGGTATCTGCTTTTCAAATCAACCTTTGAAAAAAATTTGGCTCCAAGTAAATAGTCCATCAAGTCATCCATCTGTGGCAATGGAAACCTGTACCTGATGGTTATCTTGTTAATGGCTCTGGAATCGGTGCACATTCTCCAACCTCCATATTTCTTTGGACTCGATATCGTTGGAACGGAACACGGGATTAAACTTTCTCTGATCAATCCTTTGTCCAATAACTCCTGGACCTGCCTCTTGACCTCCTCATTCTCCTGCGGCGTCAACCTGTACGTGGCTTTATTCAGAAAACTATCTCCTAGTATGAGGTCTATGTGATGACTCACACTCCTCATCGATGGAAACGAATGAGGTAACTCATCTACCACAATGTCAGGGAACTCTTCCAGCAGTTCCTGAATTTATTCCAGCAAATCATCCAGTCTTGTGCTGGTCAAAACAATTTTGGGTTTCTTGACCACAAAGAATTGTGGATCTTCCTTCTTCTTTACTTCCGTAAGAAGTTCCTTCCCACTCATGAGAAGTACAGTATTTCTTGTTTCTGGTTTTACTTCTTTATCTTTAATTGGAAGTAGCATATGTGTTCTTCCATTCTTCTCCAAAGTATACATATTCATCTTCCCATAATGAACTACGTTCCTGTCATATTTCCATGGTCTACCCAGCAATAAATGACATACATCCATAGGAATAACATCACAAAGTATTTTATCATTGTACCCTCCAATTTTAAATTCAACTAAACACTGTTTAGTGACATTTACCTGATGTCATTTTTGTAGCCATGAAACTTTGTATGGACTTGGATGATCAATCGTCTCCAGCTCCAGTTTCTCCTCCATCTCGGTTGAAACGAGATTATCTGTGCTACCGCTATCCACGATAACCTTTCACACCCTGTCTTTGGTCTTGCATGCAGTTTTGAAAATTCTCTTTCTCTGAGCTGTGTCCTCCACCTCCTTCTCGGGTGTTAAGAGAACTTTACGCATCATCAATGACCTTCCGTCTTCTGTTTCTTCTGCTTCAACATCTTGCCTCTATGCCTCGACGATGTGAGCTTCTCCTCCATCCTTCTTCTTATCTGGAAAGTCAAATGACTTGTGCCCATCCTTTCCACATGTGAAGCATGTGATGACTCCACCTCTGCCTCTTCCTCTACCTCTCGTATGAGGAAATGTGTTATTATCAGCATATCCTCCACCCTGTTCTGTATGCTGCCCTCGTTGTTCAGCGTGTTGGCCTCGCTGTGAACTTCCACCTCTTTGTGTTCTAGTCTGAGGCTTCTTTCAGTCGTCCTTGGATTTCTAGAACCTATCTTGGGCAACTGACTTACCTTTTGGCTGGCTCCTACCTCGGCCTCGCTGTCCTGGTTTACAACTCAGATTCTCTTCAGCTTTCAACGCCATTTGATACACATCCTCCACCGTTCGGATGGTTTTCATACTCATCTCGTCCTGAATATCGTATCTCAAGCCATTCATATACCTAGCATATTTTTCATCATCGCTCTCCCGATGACCTGCTCTGATATTTATCTTGTAGAATTCCTCAGTATACTCCTTCACTGTCATCAGCTTCTGTCTCAGGTTCTGCATTCTCCTGAACAATGTGATTTGATAATCCCTTGGGATGAACTTTGCCTTCATCTTTGCAATCATTCGATCCTATCTTTTAATCTTTTGCTTTCCTTTGCAGTGTCTATCTGCTTGAAGTTCGTCCCACCATAATGCTGTGTGTCCCTTCAGTTTTGTGACAGCATGCCTAACCTTCTTATCTTCTTCGATATCTTCATAATCGAAGTAAGTATCAAGAGCTCTAATCTAGTCTAGAAGCTCTTCTGCATCCAGATTCCCTTCATAAGTTGGGATGTCCATCTTTGTCTTCGAACTCATTCGGGCGATAGCCTTAATTAATCGCTCATTTGCGGCATCTTCAGCTGCAACTTCGACTTCATTTTCAGAATCACTTAGATCCCCTGCACTGGTTGTGCGTCTTTGCACTGCCTCCATATCCTCAAGTCTTGCTCGAAGATCTCTCATCTGCCTCTCCATTTCTGGATTTCCTGCCGGCCTGCCTCTTCTTCATACCTCCCTATCCTATGGATTAGGTTACTGTCTTTCTCTTCTCGGCGGCATGGCGAAATTTTCTTTTCTTCTCTGCTACAGAAAGAAAAGAAAATTTTCTTGCTCTGATACCACTCTGACACAAATGTGCCACCCAGGGCACATCCGCTTCCACAGGACCTTCTTTCCTTCTGAGCCCGAAGAACTCAAAGGTTCTTCCGATTCCCTATTGGAAATATACCTTACCCAAAACAACTCTTCCAACTGATTTCCCTTAGTGATCGGGAAATCGGAATTTGCAATATCGTGAATTATGTGGTCACGTTCCTTATGCTTCACAATACCCCGATATGCCGATACACCTACGCACACGACACTTGTCCACCCTTTTGATACTTGTGGCCCACACTCCGGTGGAAAATCGGGAAATAGCGTATTGGCATATCGTGATTCCCATTGCACTAGTTCACAGAACTCTCCAAGTCTCGGACCCCGATATGGTAACACCTGTCCTCCACTATCTCCCGCTGTGGCCCACACGACTCTCCCGTCGGGATATCGCGGATCGCAACTTCAAGTTGCAAGAGTTTCCTGCTTCTAGAAACTCCGATGCCCTGAACTCCAACTCTTCGGGATCTCTTGCCACGTGTCCTCACTGTTGCACAGTTCAAAGCTCATTAGGATATCGCAGATCACGATTCCAATGTGCAAGAGTTTCTTGTCTCTGGAAACCCCGATACTCCGATTCACGACTCTCTCCAGGTTTCTAACACGTGTCCTGTCCGAGATCCACGGCTATGATTCCGTCGGTGTTTCGAGACTCGAGGGGTCTCGAGTTTCCTGACTTCCAAAACACCGATGCCTCCAATATCCCGATGCCTCGCCAGAATACTGACGCGTGTCCCGTCGAGATCAATGGTTAGGATTCTCTCTCGGGATTTCAGGACTTTCAAGGTCTCCGATTCTTACCCTTTGCAAACCCGATGACTCCAATATCCCAATGTCTCCTCCAGGACTCCTTCTCTTCTCCTTAGGGATTAACCCCTGCGCAACTCCTCGAGATCTAACGGCTGACGGGAAATCACTTGCTAATCCAACGGCTCAGCAAGCCTCTCGAGCTTGGGCTCTAGCGTGGTCGTAACCTCCTCGCACCTCCGTGTGATCCAACGGTTGATGGTTTTTTTCAACCTCTTCTGTAAGATCCTAACCATAGACTTCTTTCCCCTTGGGGATTTCTTGATAATAACTAAGTATTCCTTCTTAGAAATTACCCTCCAGCACATGCACTTGCAACTCTTGCTTAAACATTTCATGCACAAAATTCCTGTCATCTCCTTTGACGATTTCTCAAAGGTTCTATACCTCGTGAGATTTATCCACAACTTCTCGGTCTCTTATAAAAGAGATCTCTTTTCACGCACTCCTTGCGGCAACCCTGCAAACACTTCAAGTGTTCGACCTTCTTTGACTATGCGCAAGCCTGCAACAACAGTCTTCCAAATCTTCCTTCTGGGACTCATGACTGAGACTTCCTCTTCAGCCTGGGCACTCCTTGCATGGCTTCAGCAACCCGCTTTCACTTTTGAATGAATAAGAACAAGAGTTAAACTACCTGAGCCTACATCAATGCACTCCTTGCAGATGGTTTCGACTGCACACCTTGCAGGAAATCCTGGCTCAGATAGAGAAACAATTGAAACTCATTCCATCTCCCCTTCAGATTTTAGTTTGAACCATGAAATCACATGCACAACATATAAAAGAAAATGCATGATAGGAAACAAACATTCATGAGCACATCAACAATATACACAGAGAATCAACACATAACCATGAATTTGAATTAAAGCTTTCTTCTATTATATTCAATGCTTGTACATGGGTGTTCTTCATACAATTCTCTGCTTGCTCTTCTCCTCTTTCTCCTGATGCTTCCATCCTGTTACAATGGTACAATGAGGGTGTCTATATCTGTTTTCCCTCTCGGACTCTAAACTATCAAATCTAGAATTAAAAATCCTATCTACTAGCATTAACTAGATTAAATGCCTCTTATCTACTAAGGACGAGAGCGTGTCGCTCAAGGTCCAATACAATATACAAAAGGTGTTCCTTCATAAATGATTCATTGAAGGTTTGGCGCATCATTTCCCAAAAGTATCCAAATCAATATGTCATGTGTTAAAACCACATGCACTGGCTCCATGCTTGCTTTGGTAATTGCGATGTTCCTACATCAAGAAACCTGTAAAACAAAAAGAAACCAAATTAATAACCTAAAAATTGTGAATAAAACAAAATCTAGAACAATAAAACTAAAATGAATTTAAACTAACTATAAGTTCTAAAAAAAAGTTGTTTATATTTTCCTTTCAAATATGATCTCAAAATTCTAGAAGTTGCAAGTTGATGGAGAGGAGAAAAATATTAATTTTGGTTTTTCACAAAATCAAACAAATGATAGATAATTCTTTTTTTATTTTTATTTTTATTTTTATTTTGAAATGAGATGCAAACTGACAAAAGAATTTAATTAATTAAACCTACCAAATGATTTTGTGAAAATGATTGTTAATGAACAAAAGATGAAAACATAATCATAATTTAAACGAAAGTAAACAGTTGATAAAAATTAATGTTTTCGTTTAAATTAAGATCTTTATGTTCGTCTCTACATCATTCAAATTTGATCAAATGTGAACAAATGTCATAGAAAAGATGTGTCGCAATAAACATTATTCCTGTAAAATCATTGTTATTAATCCATGTCTTCAACCAAGCCATTCTCATAGCAGATAAATTCAATAAGGAAGAGGTAATAACAAACTCCCAAATTAGTCCCCGAGGTGTAGGATAGTCGATGACATAGTGTGTTGTTAAGGTGCTCCGTGATGTTAAAGTCATCGGTTAAAAACTTGCGGGGACAAAAAATCCAGTCATATTAAGGGTTGGTGTGGATCAGGCTGGGTGCGATCGTTCAATTGTTTTGACGGTTTAGATGTCCCTGAGTCGTAGTTTCTTAGCCACAGGTTAGTCCCACATGTCACAAACAAACTAACAAAAAAAAAAAAAACTCCCTAATTATGAATCTCGTCCATCAACATCAAAACTCTGTAGAAAGAAAAATAGAATGGCATTTGAATTTCATGAAACTCAAACCAAACAAAAGAAAATAATATAAACTCAAACCAACCTCAAAACAAAGAAAACCAATACCAATCCAATCAAATCAGAGGGAAAAAAAATGAAGAATCCAAGTAAAATTTTGAGGGACCCTAGATTTTGATAAAAAATAAAGAAGGGGGTTGTTGGAGCCCAACAAGTCCCAAAGTTTAGAGTAAATCATTACCGTCGAATGTAGGGTACACATGTCTGTAGATCTGAGTATTCAAAATTTGTCAATCAAATAATGTCTCCATACTCTCAGGGAATAAAAAATAGCTAATAACTCCAATTCATGTGTTGCGTAGTTCTCTTCATGCTTTCTGAATTTCCTTGAAATGTAAGTGATCACTCGACCATATTGCATCAAAACTCCTCCTAACCCTTCCTTGGATGTGTCCGTTCATACCAAGAACTCCTTGTCCATGTCAGGGACTTTTAGTATCGAGGCTTTCATCAACAACTCTTGAGCCTTTGAAATACTTCTGCACATTTCTCAGTCCACAAGAACTTCTTGTTCTTCTTCTCCAATTTCATGATCATATTTGTTATGTTCAAAAATCTTTCAAAAAATCGTCGGTAATATCCTGCTAAAGCCATAAAACTACATACTTCTTGTACATTTTTCGGTGTTGGGCATTCCATAATACCCTTCACTTTTGTTGGATCCACAATGATATCTTTGCTAGATATGATATGTCCCAATTAGTGAATCTTAGATTGGTAAAGAGAGAATTTTGATAGCTTCTCGTACAGTTTTTTTTCTCTTAGGCACTACAGGACCAACCTCAAGTGTTCATCATGCTCTTCCTTCATCCAAGAATAAATCAGTATGTCATCAATAAAAACTTGAACAAGCTTGTCCAAGTATTCACGGAACACCCCATTCATCAAACTCATGAATACCCTTGGGGTGTTTGTCAATCCGAATGGTAAAATTGTAAACTCATACTGTCCAAATCTCGTCTTAAAAGCAGTGTTAGGGATATCTTATTCTTTAATCTGTAACTGGTGATATCCTGATCTCAATTCAATATTTGAAAATACTGTCACTCCCTTCATCTTATCAAACAAATCATCTATCATAGTTAACATATATTGGTTCTTGATCGTTGCTTTGTTCAACTAACGATAGTCAATACGTCTCCACGATCCATCCTTCTTTCTCACGAAAATAACTAGTGCACCCCAAGGTGACACACTTGGAAAAATAAGTCCCAAATCCAACAATTCCTTCAATTGCATTTTCAACTCCTGTAATTCAGTTGTTGACATCCGGTAATGAGTTTTTGCAATAGGTTCAGTTCCCGATTCCAAGTCTATTGTAAACTCCAACTCTCTTTCGGGAGGTAAACCGAGTAACTCTTTTGGAAACACGTCTTCAAACTCTTGCACTATAGGAAGGTTTTCTAGTCCTTCATCCTCGCCCTTTTCATTCAGTGCTAAGATTCCATATAGTTTGCATCCCTTGCACACAGTCTTTTGTAGATTTAATATAAATGAATGTAAGGTATTGTTTGCTCCACTAGAAAAAAAAATTAATAGATTTTAATAGAAAATATATAAGAAGTTACTCAATAGATTTAATATAAATGAATGTAAGGTAGTGTCTTCTCCACTAGAAAAAAAACTTTAAGCTCGCCAGTTTCTTTGTCATCCACAAAAGATGAGTATAAAGAGTTATGCAATGCTACCTATGAAGTGGTATGGATTAGGTGGATTCTTGAAGATGTTGGAGAAAAACAACAAGTACCTACGACCATCAAGTGTCATAATCAAAGTTCTATCAAATTGTCCAAGAATCCATTGTATCATGCCAAGTCAAAACTTATTGAGGGACACTACCATTTTGTGAGGTAGAAGATTCAATAAAATGAAATTGACTTGGAATATTGCAATACATTTGATCATGTTGCAGACATTTTTACTAAGCTTGTTGGAAAGACTAAATTTAAAATTTGTAGAAACAAATTAGGAGTTGTAGAAAATTCATTTCTCAATTAAGGAGAGTGTTAGAAATAATCAATAAATGATTTAGGTAGAAAAATAAGTTCTAGAATTGTTTGTGGATTGTCTACTTTTAGTGTGCAAATGATTATCACATCCATTTTCTTAGAAGTTTGTTGAGTTTTTGAAATTCCTATATATATAATTTGTTTTTAGCATAACAAGATAAAGTATGTTTATGAAACACTTCGTCTCATCTCTTTGTGTAAAATTAATTATTGTGTTACATCTTGTAAGCTATATTTCTATTTAATTTAACATGTACAATGTGCCATCTTCAATGCTTGTGTCATTTTTAATTTTTTTAACAAAGAAAAATAACATTGTGCTCACCATGTTTCCGATCTGTAGGATAGTCAGTGATGGAGTGTGTTGTTAAGACACTCTGTAATGTTAAAGTCACCAGCTCGAAACCTGGAGAGACAAAAAATCTAGCCATGTTAAAGGTTGGTGTGGCTCAGGATCGGTGTGATCCCCGAGTGATTTTGACGGCTTAGATGCCCCTGAGTCGTGGTTTCTCAACCACAGGTTAGTCCCACAAATCACAAACAAACTAACAAACAAAAAAAAACATTGTGCTAGTGGTTAAGTTATTTTCTTGGCTATATATAATTGTGAATTTTTTGTTTTATTTTTTTATAAAATTCGTGTTTAATGCTTTCCATTAATTCTCTTATGCAAGTCATCTCATATAGGAAATATTTAGTACATTGAAGATGCTACGTGCATATGAGATAGGTTACATGTCTTCCTCTCTGTTGTTTGGATTTGTTTTTTGTTTTTTTCAACCTTTGTGTTTTATATGGATTTCTCTTATATATTATTTGATGTTTATATCTTCATTTTTTATGTTTTTAAAATAAACTATATTGAAAATAGGGTTGTAAATCTTTCCATTGATTTTAATATTTCTTAATTGTTGTTCTGAATATTATAAAAATGACGTGCTGAAAATAGGGTTGTAATTTTTTTTATTGATTTTAATATTTTTTTAATTGTTGTTATAAATATTATAAAAAAATTGTTTTCTTGTTATGAATATTATAAAAATGTTGCTATGGAGATAGAATGGTAATAGCAGAAAATATTAGGTCGTTCTCGTGTATGTCACAAAAGAGAGGCACCCGTGAACACAAGTCAGTTACTTTTATTTATGGTTTTGTACATTGAGTTGTAATCATTTTTTATATTAGTTAGATTATGTAGAAAATGGTGGTTATTTTATGGTTTTTAGTTGTAGTTTAATTGTTTTATGTTTTGGTTTTTTTTTAGGGACAATATAATATTTGGTGAAAAATTGTTGGATTTGCAAATTTGAATGGTTAATTTTCAATATTTTAAAGATTTTTTAATAAACTGAATTCATTTTTGCATTTAAAATTACAATTTAAACAACAAAAAATTTGAAATTTTATATAAATTTATATAAATGGATTACAACCAAAAATCCAAACTTAGAACAATTAGAAAACCCTATGGATTTTCCTATCAAAATCTGGATTAATCTCAATACTTTATCTAAAGATTTATGATTTTTTTTGTGAATCAATACACAAAATTGAGTTTACTTTTTTAAAGAAAAAACCCTAAAATATATGTTACATTACACTTGGGTTGGAATTAAGTTGCATATATAGAACCTAAATGAATTTGTTTGATTTTATTTTCTTATAATAATTATTGTTTTTAATTTCAATTTTGCAACAACCTATAATAAATATTGTTTTTTATTTCAATTTTGGAACATGTTTCCTTCACCTTGCATTTTACACAATTATTAGTTAAATAAATTATGTTGTATATCAAATATTTCTTTTTTAAATATTTTTAAATAAACTTGTGCTAATATATATCATTATATCATTGAAGTTTTAATAAACTTGTGTGTAGAACTAAATAAGTTTTATAAGAAATGGTTTCATAAGGTTAACATCAAGAGAATTTCCCCTGGGGTAAATAGAGTGTATAATTGCAATCTCCATATGAAATTCATCATATTTTTCACATATTTGTCTTAAACTAGGGTTTCCTTTACTAATTGAATCAACCTTAAATTGTTATTCCCTTCAAATTGGTATAGGGGTGCCCATATTGAGAGTATAAAACATTGCATATATTTGTCTTTTAAACTTTCGTCTATATTATATGAAATGCTAAGATGAAATTTCTTTAAATAATTGGTTAATTATTTATATATATTTAGCTTGGGATGTGTGATATTGTAATATGAAGTTTTATGAAATGCTAAAATGAAATTTCTATAAATAAGTGGTAGATTTTTCAGATATTTAACTTATGTTCACTTTTGGATGTGTGATAATGCACTTTTTTGAAGTTTTATGTGATTGATACATCTTATATTTATATACTTTAATTTTTTTCTTAGTTTTTGTTTAGATATATTCATGTTTAATTTGTTTAAAGTTTAGTATTATCAATGTAGAATTGAGCACTAAATAAATGGATTTTCTATATGTATATTTCTATATATATATATATTGTAAATCTAAACCATTATAAAAAAATATACATATTTTTCTTATATATATATAGTAAATAATGGTGCATATAATCAAAATAGATTTCAATGCAATAATAATTTGAACCAGCATACATAAACAAATAAGTTCAAAATGACTTCTAGAGTCCAAAATAAATCAAGTTACAACAAATAAAACATAAAATTAGAAGTATTGTCTATATTGGTATCCTCATCAATGATTTTCCTGATTGAATGGTACATTTTTACGAGGATCATGACAGAGGACTTTATGAATCAATGCCACCAACATAAAGGTAAATAGAAAGTTTGATGGAAATTCAAAAAACTATTGAGTTTACTGAATAAATGGGATCTAAAATTACACTTTTTCAGTATGAAGTTCAATAAAGTTGAAACCACTCTCAATCATCATAAAACAATTAATGGTGATGTTAAAAATTTAAATAAAAGAGAACTTGTACTTTAAGAATTTAATATTACAATAAAAATGTGGCCATTTCCAATTTAGAACCTTGATTTGAACTAATAACCCTATAAAATATTGAACGAGTCAATTTTTGACAAAATCTATTTGATTATGATTACACTATCCAAATGAGTTGTTTAAACCTTATTTGTCAATATTTTAAACATTAACAGTTCATTGAGATTATTTTTTCTTTCAAAGAATGCCTTAAGACATTTGAAAAAATGAGAAGCAAAGAAGATAATACGGAGAAGACGAAAATGGAAAACAAGAATGAGCAGAACGCATTGATTAAAGGAAAAGGGTTGAGCTAAATAAGCATCAACAAATCAAGAAAACCAAGAAACAATCGTACAACTGGCCATGACAGTTGGCAGTGTATAGTCACATACTGTTGAGGTTACAGATATAATTAACACTCCCTCTTAAACTCGACAGTTACAAACATAAACACTGATAATGCCCAGGTGTTGTCTCTAAAAATCAAAAACAGATTTTCCTAGTGGCTTTGTAAAAATATCTGCAAGATGATCTGGTGAGCGACAAAATTGAAGTGCGATTTCACCATTATTGAATAGCTCGTGTATAAAGTGAAAACGACTGTCAATATGCTTTATTTTCTTGTAAAATACATGGCTTTTGGATAAAAAAATTGTTGAGGTGTTGTCACAGAAGATAGGAGTTGGATCCTTTTTTGTATGTGACATATCATTCAATATTCTTCTCAGCCACTCAACTTGACACATGAGGTAGCAACGACATACTCTACCTCTGCAGAAGATATTGAGACAATGGGTTGCTTCTTTGATGCCCAAGAAATCAGGTTCGTGCCCAGGTGAAAAGCATGTCCTCGGGTGTTTTTCCAGTCATCTAGGTTTCTTGAAAAATCATTATTTGTGTAACTAGAGAGATGATTATCATCAAACAGAGTGTACCATAATCCAAAATTGAGAGTGCCTGCAACATATCTCAGAATCCTTTTCTCCATCTTCCAATGAGAATCTTTGGCGAATTCCATGAACATGGAAACAAAGTTGGTTGCATACATAATATCAGGCCTAGTAGTTGTAAGATACAACAAATTGCCTACTAAAATTTTGTACAGGGTAGAATCCACTATAGGGCCTTCATCTTGCTTGCTCAATTTTGTGCCTAGGGGTATAGGGTTTGCTGCTGGATTGCATTCTTCCATGCAAAATGTTTTGATGATGTATATTGCATACTTTTTCTCACAGACAAAAATGCCTTTGGTTGATTGGTCAACCTCAATCCCCAAAATATATTTCATTATGCCAATATCTGTCATCTCAAACTCAGATTGCATGACATGTTTAAAAATGGTTAACTCAAGATTTCCATTATATATCATGTCATCAACATATAAACATATAATCATAATTTTACCTTGTTGATCAATTTTGGTGTAGAGAGTTGGCTCATTTTGGATTCTATTGAAAACACTCTTGATAAGATAAGTGTCAATTATGTTGTACCAAGCTCTTGGATCTTGCTTTAAGCCATACAAAGATTTCTTCAACCAATACACTTTGGCTGGATACTCTTTGACTTCAAATCCAGGTGGCTACTCCACATAGACCTCTTCTTCTAAGACACCATTCAGGAAGGATGACTTGACATCCATATGGTATAGTTTCCATTTGTGTTGAACTTTTATGGATCAGAGAGTCCTTACAGTGTCCAACCTTGCTACTGGAGCAACATTTTCACCATAATCAATACCTCTGTGTTGTGAGAATCCTTTGGCAACAAGTCTTGCCTTGTGTTTTTCAATCTGCCCCTTTTCATTGAGTTTAGTTTTGTGAACCCACTTGACACCAATACTTTTCTTGTGTCTAGGCAGATCAACAAGATCTCATGTCTTTTTCTTCTCAATGGATTCAATCTCTTTGTTCATGGCTTGAGCCCAATGTGGCTCTTTAGTTGCCTCTTTAAAAGATGTAGGTTGACGTGAAATTAATGAAAAAAGATTGTGCTGATCAATGTCATCCAACTGCTAATGGATTTCTCTCAAGCTCCGAGTTCTTTGATTTTGAAGTTCAGAGGATGAATTTCTGCTTGAAGTAGAGTTATCTTGAGAACTTTTAGGTCGTCCTTTACCTACAACCTTAGAAGGGAAGGTTGAGGTGTTTGTTGTCCTGAATTTTCTACGTTTTCAAGAAGTGGCAACAATGGATTTTGATTGTCAATTGGTTGATTTTCAGACTCACTCCAAAACTGATTTTCAAGAAATTTTACATCTCTCCTGAGAATCAGTTTCTTTGAGATTGGATTGTAGAGCCTTTAGGCATTTAATGTTTCATTGTATCCAATAAAGATGCATTTCTCACTTATATCATATAGTTTCTTCCTTAATTTAGAAGGTATGTAAGTGTATGCTATGCATCCAAATGTCATGAGATGAGAAACATTTAGCTTTGTCCCACTCCATGCTTCTTAAGGGACCTTCATCTTGAGACTGGTGGTTGGAGATCTATTTAGGAGATAAACTGAGCATGCTACTACTTTAGCCCAAAATATATTTGACATACATTTCTCTTTGAGAAGGCTTCTTTCCATGTTCATTATTGTCCGATTTTTCCTTTCATCCACTCCATTTTGTTGTGAAGTATACCTAGTCGTACTTTGCATGATGATGCCTTGTGATTAGCAAAAATTTGCAAATTCTTTCGAGTTGTATTCTCCTCCTCCATCTGACCTGAGAAATTTTACATATTTGCCACTCTGTTTTTCATCTTTGGCTTTGAATTCCTTGAACTTTGCAAAAGTTTCAGACTTGTGTCTGAGAAAATAGATCCAAATTTTCCTGCTAAAGTCATCAATAAAATTTAGAAAAGAAACACTACCACCAATTGACTTTGTTTGCATTGGTCCACATAGGTCAGTGTGAACCATATCTAAGTGTTGTTTGGCTTGAGTGGAGGACTATGGAAAACTAGTTCTCTTATGTTTTCCAAGAATGCAAGACTCACATGGGGGATTTTGTGCTTTGAAGAACCTTTGACCATGGAGTGCTTTTGTAGAAGACTTAGACTCTAAAAGGCTATATGTCCAAATATTGTATGCCAAACCATAGTTTCATTAGGGGTGGATGCACTTTGTGCATATGATTGGATTAGATTTGTAGTCCGGAGGGTTAGGGGAAACATCCTATTCCTAGTCATGTGGATTTCATAAATCAATTTCCTACTGGGGGTTTTATCATATATCCTACATGATGCTCCTTCAAAAAGTACCTTATAGCCATGTTTCATATCTGGAACATGATATACATTGTTTATATCTTTATTTACATTTTGTTTAGTAAGAATAAGTATAGTTCATTTTCCTTGAACTTTGACTAAGGAATCATTTCCAAGTGTAATATTAGATGAAATAGAGGAATCAATGCATGCGAGTAAATCTTTGTTACCTGTCATGTGATTGTTACAACCACTGTCCAACAACCAAAGATATTTATCTTGTTCTTCAATCTTGTGGCATGAGAGAAGCATACCATCTGCAGTTTCTCCTTTATGATTTGAGACATGTGCTCTTCCTGATCGATGATGTGATTGCTTCTTCCAGAATTCAGATCCATAGTGCCCATAATTTTTGCAGTAATAGCATTGTATGTTTGATTTGTCATTTGATCTTCTCCCTCTGCCTCTTTGAGGATGGAAATTATGATTTTGGTTTGTTGTTTGTGACCTTGGAAATTATGATTGTGTGTCTATTGTCTGTGACCTTCGCTTGAGTCATGGTTACTTGGACTTCTGCCTCTTCCTTGGTGACCTTTGCCTCTGCCTTTGTGTCTCCCTCTACTGAAAGAGAATTGAGTATTGAAGGCATTGGCTATTGACTCATCTTCAAGATGTATTCTAGTCTCATGTGTCAATAGAGAGCCCATTAATTCATCTGTTGAAAAATTTGACAAATCCTTGGATTCAAGGATAGCTGTAACGACCATTTTGAATTTCTTTGGTAGACTTTTGAGGAATTTCTCAAGAATTCATTGATCAGGTATGGCTTCACCATTCAATCTGATCTGGTTTACAATTCCCATGAATGTGGTCATAAATTGATCAATGTTTTTAGACTCTGTCATTTTTAGAGTCTTAAAATGTGTCTTCAAAGTCTGTAGTTTAACTGTTTTGACCTTTCCATTTCCTTGGTAAGTTGATTTAAGGATGTCCCATGTCTGTTTTGAAGTAACAACATCTATGATTTTTTATAAAATCAAGTCATCCATTGAGTTTTGAATCTAGAAGTTTTCCTTATTATCTCTATTCCTCTGTGTTTCTTGAGCAGTTCTCTGTTGGTTGGTTATGGCAGAAAAGTCTGTTGGATCTGGTTCCACATATCCAAGATCCATTGGATCCCAAAACTCTGTTCTTGCAGTAAGGATCTCATTCTAAGAGACCAAAACTCATAATTATTTCCAAGAAGAATCGGTCCTTGTGCTGGTCCTAAGTTGCTAGAGGTGGCCATCTTTGAAAAAAAAATTAAAAGAAAAAAATTGTTAGAGATTTTCGGGCTTACCTATTTCCTGTGAGTAAGACCAGGTCTGTGAAATCCTCTGTTGTGACTATGGGACAAAAAACATGGGGTAGACTCCTTCTTTAACTTTGATCTAGTTGTATATGACTATCCGAGCATGAGATCTATAGAGTCAGAGATCTGAGCTCTGTTCTTTAGCAACAATAGTCACTCTAATAGCAAAATTGGGATTTATGAGTTTACTCGAGATCCAAAGAAAAAATTGATATTTAGATTTGCAAATGACCAGGGGTTGAAAACCAGGCGCTCTGGGTCTTCGGGCTTTGGGCATTTAGATGTTGAAGGTATCAATTTCTCTGAATAGTCGAATGGTCGAATAATGGATTTATTTCAAAGATTGACGATCCTCGTTTATTTGAGATCAACGGTCCACAATTACTTCGAGACTTTGGGTGATAATCCTTTCTTACCTATTGCTACAAAGAACAACGGACCTCATTGATTTGAGATTGACGGTCCACAAATAATTCGGGACTTCGGGTGATATTTCTTTCTTACATGTTGCCTGCAAAGATCAATGGTCCTCATTGATTTGAGATCAACAGTCGACAAATACTTCGGGAGTTTTGTCTTTAGGCCTTTTCAATGTATTGTTCTCACAATCCTCAGGAGTGTCGTATCTTTGAAGTGATAGATCTGCCTCTATGTGTCCTCCTAATTTGTACGGTGGACATTTACTTCTGAACTTCAGGCTTCGGGTGTTCCAAGGTTCACAACACCACAAACTTCTGAAGTGTTAACCTTCCGTAGTGAAAAATATTTTGACGCATGTCCTCAATCTTTAATGGATTAGATTTTCTTCAGGACTTTGGGTAGATCTTGCTTCGCAAAACCTTCCGGAGTGTTAAGTCTTCAAAGTGTGATATTTGGTGTCGCATGTCCTTGATGATGGATGATCGATATGAATCCATCCTTTGGGCCTTCATGAGTTTTGTCTTCTCACATTTTTCTTCCTTTTGAAGTGATTATCGTCGGAGTGTAGGATCTCCTACAATGTTTCCACTTGGATCAATGAACTAGATCTACTCTGGCTCTTTGGAGCTTTGGGCCTTTGGGAGTCCTTTACTCCTTAGCTTCTTCTTTCTTCCTCCCGGAGTACGAGATCGCTTGATGTGTGTCACTTGTTTGAAGATCAACGACCACGACTGATTGCGGTGGCTCAACTCATTCACTCTTTAATTTCCTTCCCAATCTTCAGAAAGAGAACATACTTGTTTGAGGTGGGATTGATATCCACCATTGATCTGTTGATCTAGAAAGATCAACAATCCTGAGCAATTGCGGGATCACAATTTTCTCACGCTTTAATTTTCTTCTTGATCCCCGCAATGTGAAGATGCACATTCGTAGTGCGATCGATATCTGTCATTGATTTGTTGATCTAGCAAGATCAACGATCCTGATCGATATCGGGCTCACAACTTGCACAGAATTTAATTTGCTTCCTGATCCCCACAACGCATCCCCACCATCGATCTCTCTTTGATGAGATCTGACGGCCATGGCTTAATCTTTGCTTTATCTGACGACTGATCTTTCTCACACTCAGATCTTACGACTAAAAAAAAAAAAAATCCTTACCTGTGGGCTCATCGTTTCTGAGCTTAATTAAAGGCTCATATTTGTTCCCACGTCCAATCTTACGACTGAAGTAGCTTCTCCTTTGTTGCTTCTGCAAACTTTCTTCTTAAGAAATAATTTCATAAATCTTTCACAAATTCTTTAAATGCTCACGAATCTTTAATTGTTTCATCCTTTTGCAACTTTTGCTTCCTTGCACTTGCTATCTCCAATGATCTTTTGAGCGTACTTTGGAATTCAAACTGGTCTCCAAGGTCTGTGAAGGATCTTGCATCTTGTGCTCTCATCTACAAGACAATGTAAGCTCTGCTCTCTTCTTCTTATGGTCAGGCTTTTCTCCAAACACTGTGAAGAGGCTTACGTCCTATGCTCTGATACCATGAAAAAATGAGAAGCAAAGAAGATAATACAGAGAAGAAGAAACAATTGTACAACTCACCATGATAGTTGGCAGTGTATAGTCACATACTATTGAGGTTATAGATATAATTAACAACTTTTAGTAGGGATGGAGTTTTGAATGATAACGAATTTTGATGTTTTTAATACGTGCAACATGGATTTGGCATCAGTAGTACCTAATAATAATCTTACAGGTAGAAGTGTAATCATCTTATTTAATTTTCAGGTGTGCGAAATACTATTCGGCTATTTGAGGCAAAGAAGTGAAGCTTGTTTATATTTTGACCTACTTCGATGACTATCAATTTTTGCAATACACCCAATTCCGGAGCTTTGGCAATAAATCCAAATCCCGATATGCTTTATTTTATGGGTGGACGATGCCATTGATATTTGTTGTATGCATTGATGTTGATATTATCCCCACTTTCTGTTCTATCTTCAATCACTCTATAGAATACAGTGATTCTACACATCTTTGTTGTAGGTCTGATTATTCGTTTTTAACTTTCAGGTTTGTACTCTAAGGCTTTCTAAGGCGAAGACGTAAAGATTGCTTAAATTTTTACCTTGCTCCAGTGCCCTTCAATTTCGTTTATTAAACTTGAATGAAATATAAGATTCATGCAGCATTTTGCTACTAAGAATAACTTGGTAGGATCACGAGAAATGAAGGAAATGGGTATGACTATGGACTAGATTCATGAGAGAAATGAATTGGAAAAGGATGTTATATGCGTTGATGTAGATATACTATTTTCAGCTACTCTGTATTTCTAAATCTTTACTCAAAAGGTGGATTTAATTTCGAGAAAGGAATGTTAGATGTGAGGATTTAATTTTCAGAAAGAAAATGCCAGATATATGTACTAAGGAGTTGTAGCAAGTCACAATGCTATTCTATCCAATTATGATTTGCATCATATATTTTTATTTTATAATTTAAAAATAATTTTATTTTATAATTTAAAAATAAATTTACAATACATTTGGTTGAAGTTTCAAAAGGTATATGTGGAATGCTATTCTATCCGATTATGATTTGCATCATATATTTTTATTTTATAATTTAAAAATAATTTTATTTTATAATTTAAAAATAAATTTACAATATATTTGGTTGAAGTTTCAAAAGGTATATGTGGAGATAACAATATTTTTTATATTAAATGGTTTGTAAGTTATAGATAAAATAATAATCTAATTTTAAGGACAAGAGAGAAGTGTATGAAGGTGTACAAACTCTATTTTCTTTAGATTTGAATTTATCATTTTCAAAGAGGAAATACATGTTCTTAACCATTAGGCCTACTTAAATTGTAAGTTTTCAAGTAGTAAACTTGTTTTTCAATCACTTATTTATTAAACTACTCATTAAATGTAACTTCAATTACAACTAAATAATAATTTCAAACCCTTCATAAAAATAAAATATAAAAAAAAACATAATAATTGTTGTATTCAAGCTTACTGGACCATCTATATGGAATAGTTCAAAATACACATAGTTGTACTTATTCACTTTGAAATTCAATTCTTATTTTATTGTTTTTTTTCCAAATTTTGCTAGTTTGCTTTAATAAATTTATTGCTAATTCTCTATCATATCTTTTTTATTTAAATCTTTCTTCCAACAAAAATGTCATGTAGTTTTATCATTTTTTTAATAAGTATATTAATAATTTATATTTAAACAAAAATCACACATGTTAGTAATTTGTTTTCTTTGTCATTTCTTAATATTTTTGATAATTTATTTCAATAAATTTATTGTTAATTCTCTATATATCTATTATCTGAACATTTCTTTCCACAAAAGTGTTATATAGTTTTACCATTTTTATGGCTACAACTTACTTATCCTTTGGATTTGAATCACATATGGATCTTTTAGAGAAATATTTATAAACGTTGAAATTGGTTTAAATCATTTGTTTCTTTATTGTTTCTTCACAGTTTTGATCATTTGTTTTAATAAATTTATTGCTAATTTTTTATATTTCTCTTATTTGAATCTTTCTTCCAACAAAAAGTGTCATTTAATTTTACCGTTTTCCATGGCTTGGAAATGTATTTTTTTATGGCTTGGAGAATATATCTCTATAGTGTTACTCCTACAACCTACCATGTGGATTTGACTCACATATAGAGTTTTTCAAAAAAATATTAACACTAAATTCTACAAACTACTTTAAGAAATCAACTAAACTCCACACAAATTGGTATGATACTTTCCTACTTCAAATTCTATTTCTTTTTAATCATAATGGAGGAAAGTTAAAACAATAAGTGTGCCTACAACAAAATTACATCACATTTTTTTTTCAAAATTTCAAATAAAAAACTATGCCGACTAACATCTCATAGATTACATGTCTATTTCTTTATACAAAATTTCCCATCATTTCTTGACACAATATATATTATGTAATATATATCTAGAATTCTAATAACCTTGAAAAAAATAATACTTAATATAAGGCCTGATGATTAGTTGATTGATTAGTTGATTCTTCTAAGCCTGTACTCAGTGGGTTAGGGTTTTTTATGATTTGCATGTCTTTGAAAAGTTGGTGCATCATTTTGTTTTCATTTGTCCCCCCATGGGTTGAATTAAGTGACAATGTTTGATTAGATTCCCTAGATTGATCTCTCTTGCTCAAATTTAGTATCAAATTTTTGAGAGTATTGCATTCTGCTTCTAGATCAATTATCAATTGCTTATGTTCCACAAGAGTCTCCATAATTATTGCTAACTGGGAGGTGAATTGTTGT
Source organism: Picea glauca (assembly GCA_000966675.3). Taxonomy (NCBI): domain Eukaryota; kingdom Viridiplantae; phylum Streptophyta; class Pinopsida; order Pinales; family Pinaceae; genus Picea; species Picea glauca. Next base: position 688,129 of record JZKD02S1768946.1, on the reverse strand, counting down.
TAATTCTCATGACTTTTGAAGTGAGTGTAAATATAGAACTCATATTACATTGGATATGCTCCTCGTGGATTTTGACGACTCTTCTAATTTCCTTATGGTCATTATAATCCATGAGGTATGCACAAAGACCAATATCCCTAGTCATTTCTAGGTTCCCAATTCTACATATATTCCAATTCCCTTGCCACACATTGACGTCCCAAGTAATACTTTTGATTATCATGTTCCCACACAGAGGATGCTTCCCAAAATAATGGTGTAAAATGAAATACTATGAGATAAGTGGACAATTAACCAAAGAATCATGTTCATCTGAAACATGAGCTAGATTGACTCCAATGGAGGCCTCCCCTAGAAACTTACAGAAAACAAGAAACAACAAGTCAAAGACAAACATAATTATACCAGTGTGGATTCTTACCAAACCACATAGGGTTGAGTTCTCAACTTTCCATTGACACATTCCCTTCCCAATTGACCATAATCTCATTATCAAGCACGAAAAATTGCCAAACTCTAGTTCAAAATTGTGTGCATTCATGGCCGAGGCATGTGGAGGAGGGATTTACATCTCTTCTCATAACTTGTCATGCATGTGTAATGTTGCTAGCCATGTGAAGGTTGAAAACATGGTGGAATGTAATTTTGGCGAAATTATTCACCTCTTGTTTCAGTAATGCAATAATAAATGCTATTAAATTATCTATTGGTCCAAAATTAAGTACCATGGTGTTCCACCACAACAAATGATCCAAAGTTATTAGTTATTTCCAAACCTTGCCATAGGGAATAATCTTTTGCTTGGTTTTTAAACAAGATTCCAAGTCCCCTCAAAAAAAAAATTTCACTTGTTCCTCTAAGTCCATAATAACCTTGCACCTACCCCATACTTCACCTTTTAAACTTACTTTCACCATGTATATAAATTTTATTAGATGTATTAATTTTCATTTTTATTTCAACATTGTTTGTTTTGTTATTAAATTTTGCAACTCTTAAAAAATAAATTATCCAATAAAAAAAAAATTTATTATTATTGATTTGCATACGTTGACCTTGCTTGAGCCCGGTTTTCTTCACTTTTCCATCTGAAAATTATCTTTTAGTCCTGTTTTCTTCACTTTTCCATATGAAAATTATCTCTACTTAAAAATTAATGAAAAAATTATTTTGTTATTGATTTTTATAACCCATCCTTTTAATTTTTTTTGTTGCTTTTGAATTTGACTTATGCGGCTTTTGTTGAAACTTCTTTCTACTCTTCAAAAGTAATCCTTTCATCTTACCTGCCTGTGTTGCTCATGAAAAAATCTTGGACGCAACTAAAACCTAAAATGCAGTGCACAGTAAAAACCACTTAACTTTTGAGTTTGCAAAAGATGGTTGCACTAAGATAATCCCTGCCCTCACCTTTCTGATCTCACGAATGTCGACAAACCCGTCCGATTCCTTTTCTAGGTGGGACTGCTCCAAAATTGTCCATGTCAATACAACAGGCCCCACTCCATTCCCATTTCTTACTCTCTGGCTTTTGAAGTTTCTCGCATTTGTTTTTTATGTGCTTTTTCGGAGAAACCTGTATTATTCGTACGTAGGCCAATTTGGAGTCGTGTAAATTTGATGTAAAATAGTGTATTCTTGGGTATATTGAAATCTTGCGTAGAACTTACATGTGATAGGGTTGATTCGATGGAATTTTTTATATTTTTATAAATTTAATAAGAATTTGTTTAAATTTTTAGGTAATAAATTTATATCAAGATTTTAAATTAAATCTAAAATATTATTTTTAAATTTTTATTCAATTTTAAACAAATTAAAATTATAAATATTTGCAATCAACAAAAGTTTTAAACTTTTTGTATTATTAAATATCTATAATTAAATAATCAAACTAAATGATAATATACAATTTGTTTTTATTGTCTAATGAAAACATACATTATGGTGTATTATCTAAAAAGGATGTCTAAACTGATCTCCTTGTATGCACTCCCACTTTCAATAAATACAAATATTTGTTTACAAAATCTACTACTTTCATCATCCTAGGAAACGACAATATAAATACAGATATTTGTTCACAAAATCTGTCACTTACATCATCATACTATTAAGATAAAGATACATATTTATAAATAAATATGTGTGTTCCCGGAACACAAATGTTTGTCCAAAAAAGAATGTGGAAGAAAATGGATGGTTGTAGGAGACAGATTTGTCGACAAATATCTGTGTTCTGACTCTCATCCATTTCACAAATATTTGTTTACAAATCCTGAGATTTGTAAATATATGGAGATATCTCAGCGTGGGTTCGTCTTCTTTTGAACGTTTCTTTGTTTTTGGTTGACTTATTCGAACTCTGACATGCAACTACGCAGCAGCGCTGGTGAAGCTCGTGGTTCAGTTTGTGTGTCAAAAAAGAAACAAAAAAGTTAATGTTTTTGTTAGTGTTAATGTACATATATAAATTTTCAAGAAAACCTTGCAAATGGTTACAAAGATTTTGTGGAGGATTTTTTTTATAAATGTTTTGGTGTCATGAATGAATTGTAAATAAAATCTAGGTTTACGGCAAAACCTAGAGAGAACTCGAAGAACTTGCACTAATATGGAATGAGATGGAATATAAAGAGAGAACTCGAAGAACTTGCACTAATATGGAGTGAGATGGAATCTAAAGAATTGATGTTATAAATTTTTATTTTTTTCCTAAATTTAAGTCAAAATCATTTTTAATATCATTTTAAATATATAAATAAGTTAAAATCATTTTTAATACATAAATAATTTTTTAAAAGAAAGTCTGGGAAGAATAAAACAATCTAATTTCAAAGTTTCGGATTACTTTTCAAAATTAATACTCCCATTAATTATATTCTCACAGTTTCGAATTATTTTTCAAAATTAATAGTCTCGATTAATTATATTCTCACACCCAAGATTGTATATATAAAACACACCGGTGCATAAAATAATGAGAGGCATCTAAGAGTGGTTTTTTTTTTTTTCATCCATAAAGAAAAGCATTCACAAAATTTAAATTCAAATGTTTGTATTTGTATTTTGTGAATTAAATTGTTTGCTGGCTTGTTTTTGTGTAAAAATTGTATTGGTGTGAAGATGAAGACAGGTGTCCATTTTGTTTGTTTTATGAGAAAAAAAAATTTATATTTTCACATGAATAATTTTGTTAGCTTTCTACAAACTATTTTTTATTTATTTTTATTGAGATTTGATATGTCAATTTGACAATATGTTCCTTAAAAATGAAGAGATTGATAATGAGTTATGTTTTTCCTCAACAATATATCTATAATTAAACTTTTGTTTTTGACAAATTTTGAATCTAATGGATTAATATTATAATTTCTAGAATGTTTTGAAGTTGAGTTTTGATCAAGCAGAAAAAGTTGCATATTTTAAACACATGGTTTCCTCCACCTTGTATCTATATTAATTTTTACTTAAAAAGTAAAATCTAAAAATAGCCTTTTGAAGAGAACAATTTAAGGATGTCTATTATAAACTTTCCATAATTTTCCACTGTGCATTTTTAGAGATGTGAATTAGAAAATATTATATTTTACTAAATCATAATGTCACCTAAAAATATTATGCAGTGATTTTCTTTTATAAAATTAAATAAAATTAGATAAAAACAATGAAAATGAAAACAAATTATATTAATTGAAAGTAGATTCAATTTTTCAAATGATGGTATCAATTCCTAAACTAAATTTTGAGTATTTGCAGGAGTCCGCAACCTCCAAAGTTCAAGTATGTTGGAGAGAATTCTCAAAAAATAAACGGATTACTCACCTTTGGGTTGAAAAGTAGTTTTTTCAACCAAAAGGTGGGTGAGAGAAAGGTGGGCGAGAGAATTCACTCATTCCATATTTTTGTAGTTTTTTCAACCTAAAGGTGGGTAAGAAAATTCACTCATTTCATATTTTTGGATATGTGGAGCCTGTAAGAAAAAATTTGAATCATATTTTTAGTTACTTGGAGGATCTTTTTCATTGTTTTAAACAAGACTATTGATGTTTTGAATGGATTTTTTTTTTTTTTTTTTATCTTTTTAAACTTCAAATTTTTATTGGAGTAACAATTTATATATTGAAGGTTTTGTTGAATATTTTTTCAAGGTGAAGACTTACTTGAAAATTATTTTCAAGACTAAGGATTTCATAAGAAATTGATTATTATATCAAACAAAATTTTTCTGACTGTAAGTTTTACTCTTCATATTATTTTTAATAATTTTGTGACAATGTAGTTTTTGGGGATCTATTTTTTTCAAAGATGAAAAGTTTTTTAAAATTGGTTTTTTTTGCAAAATTTATTTTAAAAACAATTTTGTTTATTAAACACTTTTTTCCAAATCTTTTACAATATGATTATAAAATCCATTTCTTTATTTCTTTAAAAAAATAGTTTTTGAGTTGTAATATTCGAGGTTTGAAATTTTATTTGGTGTTATAAAATGTTGAATTTTTTAAAAACTTTCACAGATAAATATATTCATGGACAACAAAAGTGGACACAACAGAAAATTTGATCGCCCTAGAGATGCAACTCGCCATAACTAACAAAGAAAAGAGCATTATTGGAGAAATAAACAAGAACATGGAAATATTGAAGAAATAAATGATCATGATGTAAATAGATATTTTCAACAAGAAGAAGTCCAACCAGGTATGCATGTACATATTCTATATATTAATGTACATATTGTATATATTAAAAATATAGAATTCAAATTTAAATTATTGTTTAATATAATTGATTGTAATTTTGATTTCATATTTTTCAAAAAACAGAAATAGATTTTCCTCATAACCTCGATGAGGTCGTTGAAACCAAAATTGAAGCAGAAGTTGAATCACCTATACGTATGTACATAAATATAGATAATACAATATGAACACTTGTATATACTTTAGAGAATCTATCAACATTGATGATGAAAAATTAGAAAATATAAATACTGAAAAATTTGGGAAGAAATAAGCTAAGAATTATATAAGATATCATGTTAAAAATATGTATAATAATTAAAAAAAAAATGAATTAGTAACAATACAAGACAAACTTTTTCTCTATCTAATAAAGTCGAGAAAGCTAAAAGAAGCTACATCATTATTGGGTATTAAAAAGTCGACAAAATATACAAACTTGAAACATAATGTCTTTGACAATATAAATAGTGTATTAAAAGATTTTGGAAAATCTCGAAAAAACGATGTTAGTGATGCATGTAGAGTGATACACAGAACAGTTGTTTCATCTAGCAATATAAAATATCGTTTGACACAACACATTTGAAAAGCGATGGGAAGCTCAAGAAAAACATTGTACAAACATAACAAATTTCGAATGCAAATATATGAAAATGATGAACTTGCTTGTTGGACAGTTATTTCTAAACAACCCTACAAATCTAGACTTGCAGAAAATGTTAAAGAATCAACTCATAATTTTTGGTTGAAAGAATCTTGTGCTTTACCACATACAAGGGATGTGTTGTGATGAAGAATAGCATGAAAACAATATGAAGAACATTAAAAACATATATTTCTAATGACACAAATAGATTTTTTCAATAATTTCAAAGAAGAGGACAAAGAAGTTACAATTTTCATCAATACATTTGTGAAACAGAAAACATGGTTTGTTAGACTCATCATGGTTCATGACACTTATTGTTGTCGTTATCATGTGGATTTTGAGTTATATTATGACACTTTTCTTGATTTTGGTAAAAAATTATGGGAAAGTTCACCTCCTCCCACATTACGTGCTTTTATATATGAAATTCTAGGTGAAAGATAAGGTGATGAATTATTTTACCAAAACAAATGTGCTGGTGGAAATAAATGTGATTGTTATGGAAATATAAGTATGGTTCACTCAAATTATCCTATTGATATGAATGATCAATCATTTTCTAATATAAAAGTAAAATGGAAGAGACATGAATATATTAGCAACATGATTCCACATTCTTCAAATGTTATTTTGAAAAGGATTGATTTGAAGGTAGATAAAATATGTGTAATAGATTTCTTGAAAAAGTTTGAGGAGGAAATTTATAAATACACCAAGCATTCACATAGAGATCGATGGGAAGAACTACAATTCAAACAATCCCTTGAAGTGTTTCTACCAAGGACAATTTATTGTGCAGTTGATTTTGCAGAGAATTATACATTCAATGCACAAAAGGAAATACAAACTGAATATTATCATTCTGATCAAGTCACTATATTTGTCCACATTCTATATAGACATGCTCTACAAAGTGTTGATAACATAGAAAGAACCAATGATAATCGACATGTTATTAAAGAATATAATTTTTATATAATTGATGATCGAGCACACAATATACATTATGTACAACATAGTTTTAATAAATTTTATGATTCATTGAAAGAAAGTGGGATCAGATTCGATCGAGATTGGATGCACGGGTCAGTTCAAATCTTCACGATCATTCTATTGGTTGTGTCTTCTTCATAAGAAATCAAACATTACATATGGTTAGATGGATGTGCGGGTCATTTCAAATCTTCACAACAATTCTATTGGTTGTGTAGTCTTCACAAGAAATCAAACATTACACATTGTTGGAATTTCTTTGAGACCAATCATGGAAAAGGAGAGCATGATGGTGCAGGGGCATGTGTAAAATGAGCACTTTAAAGGTATCAGATGAACCCTCATTCCAATCGATTTGAATCCATTGATCAAGTTGTTAAATGGAGCAAACTAATGTTAATCCATGAAAAAAAAAATTCAAGGGATGTGCGCCGGTGTGTATATATATATGTTACATATGTACACAAAATATGTTTATTCATGTGTTCAAATTTATATGATCTTCAATCATGTTCTTTATAGATTTCAAGTTAGAAAGTTCTTGTATTTTGTAGGCTTTTTTGGTATGCTGGAAACCAATATGTAAATAGATCAATCCCATATGAGACTGACACAATACATGGAACGTGAAAAGTGCATTCAGTTAAAAAAAATACTAGAAAAATGTGTTTTCATTTGATAGAAGAAATGAATCTTGTTTTTGTTCAGTTTGCATAGCAGACACATAATCGATAGAGATTTGCGAAAAAAAAATGTGGAATATGTTAAAGCTTGGAGGCATACGAAACTTAACACAAAAGGGAAAATGCCACTTGCAAGCTCAGAGGTGATGGAATCAAATGAAACTATAGTGTTAATTGACGATGATAGAGTTTTTGATCTTGTTAGAGAAGGTAATTTTTGTTTCAATTGTTCAAATATATTTGTTAAATATTTAAACAACTTGTAGATGTACTTGTATGTTGGATATATATATAGTATATGAGTTTGATGGCATGTGCATGCATACTAATCTAAAGAGAACTGTTTGTTGGAACATGAAACGCTCCCCCGACCATCAACCCCACTAGCCGGGAAAATGCTACTGTGTAGAACAATATCATTCTCATACTTAATTAATAACATGCATTTAAATCAAATTAAACACATTTAACTCAGAGTAAGAACAAGATTACTACTAACATAAATAATCTTTGTCATTAACAATAATTCATATGCACAACAAAATACGTGACACATATAAGCATCATAGGCATGCAAAACATAATATTAAGCATAAGCTGATACTTATCTTTGAAATCGTGGTAATTCCACCAACTACGTGCAGGCCTTCCACGAACCTCCCAGCCTTAGACCACAATACTCATCATGCTCAGTAGTGGGTCACCCTCGAGCTGGGACTAAGCTCCACCCAAGGCAAGGAATCCTAGTCTAGGATGAGGTTACAGGGAAAACTACACAGAATAACCGAAAGGATTCTTCCCAGGATGCCTTCTTACACCCAATACTCACAGACTCTCATTCCCCATATGCATGTTCCACCCAGGAGTATACACCTTCACAAGCACAGTCCATCAGTGCTTCACCTCCCTCTCTAGGCCTCGACAATAGGCTGAATCAGGAATTCTTAGAGCTCCGTAGCTGGTGCTGGACTCTCTCTGGGAGAAAACCACTTCCCAACAGACTCTCTCACCTGGAGGTATTTGCTCAAAGGACTTACAACCTACCTCTTCAACCCCGTGCATGAAAACCCTCTTCTTCAACCAGTTTCAGCCCAATTTCTGCAAGGTGAGGATAACAACAACAACAATTGGTCAATTCCGCTCAGGAAAAATAGAAGGTAGAAACCCAAAGACAGTTTGGGTACAGACTCGATTGTGCAAGAGAGAATGGGTTGGGCTCACAGCGTACACAGGTGACATGGATCAATCCATGGGTTTGTCACTGGTTTTAGGGTGTGTGACAAGGAATTAACATAGAGGTCGAGTACAGACTCAAACGGTTCAGACGACTGATACCTCAACTTCTCAGGAAAACATGACAATTTTCTAGTTTCCAAGTTGCTTGAGGGTATGCAGAGGTCGAATACAGCGGTCATCGGAATCATGGTTCAGACAATCGACGGTCGAATGTTGGAGGAACCTCCAACATGGTTCACTTCTCTGGTTTTAACTGCATGCGCCTGGGTTGAAACTTGTCACCCATGAAGCTCGTTCCTTCCCATTTGGAAGTCACTTGTACTTCCAAGAAACTTAGGATAAAACATCACATTTCACATGGATTTTGGAATAATATTAAAATATTATTCCCAAGGACTTTAAACCCTAGTCTTAGCCCCTCTTTCCAACCTTCCAGCCCCCATTCCCTTACCCACTCTGTAGAAGCTTAGTCCCCCATCACTCATTCATTGTGGTCGGTCTACACGTAGTGGTCTTATATTTTTATTAATGTTCTGCATGATTACATATACAAAAGTAGGCTCTCGACCTTAACACTTAGGTTCTTCAGCCTAATAACACATAAGCCCACCATCTTATATAAACTTGGCTCACCAGCCTATAAAACATAATTACAATTCATAATGCAAGCTTTATACTTCATAGACATGATTTAAAATAGGGATCGACCTTCAAGACATTACAATCCCCTCCCCTTATTTTTGCATTGTCCTCAGTGCAACTTTACACTACATCTGCAAGCTTTTCAAAATTTTCAAAAAGATGCAGGTACTCTGCCCACATAACATCTTCATGCTCCCATGTCACATCCTTAGGACCATACCAGGTTCACTGGACCTTTACAAGCCCTATAGCTCGATTCTAGAGCTGTTTGTTTTTCCTGTCCAATATGCGCACAAGATGCACTTGCAGGACACCTTCTTGTTCCACCTGAATCACATTCCAATCGATAACATGATTAGCATCTAGTATATATTTATTAGGAAATGAAACATGAAACACATTATGTACAGTCATAGATGTAGGTAATGCAAGCATATATGCAACTGGCCCAATCGTTTCTAGGATTTCAAATGGCCCACAAAATATGGTTGCCAACTTGGCGCAACTTCCCAGCTTCAAGGAACTTCTGTTAGATTTCAATTTTAGGAAAACATGATCACCCACTTTGAACTCTATGTGGGTTATGTTCTTATCATCATAACTTTTCTACCTGTCCTGGGTAGCTTTCAAATTCTTCTTAATTTTTATCATTTGATCGTCCATCTCCTTGAGCAACTCTGGCCCAACTACTGTTCTATCAACTGGATTATCCCAACTCACTGGAGTATTTCACTTTCTTTCATAAAGTGCTTCAAATGGGCTCATTTTCAATGATGCATGATACCCATTGTTGTAGGCGAATTCTACCAAGTGCAGGTAGTCTTCCCATCTTGATGGTTTGTCCATCACATACCTTCTCAGTATATCTTCTATTACTTTTCTCACCCTCTTTGTCTGTCCATCGAACTTAGGATGATATGTTGTACTAAAGTTTAGATTCATTCTAAATCCTTTGAACAATCCTTTCCAGAAATTCAAGGTGAATTTCGGGTCTCTGTCAAACACAATCATTTTAGGAATTTTGTGCAATCATGCCACTTCCTTTATGAAAATATCAACAACATTTGTTGCCTTGTGAGTAGTTTTCAGTGGAATAAAATGGGCATCTTTTGTAATCTTGTCCACCACCACCATGATCGAATCATGCAGCTTGGTTGTTCTGGGAAATCCTATAATAAAATCCATCGTTACTACTTCCCACTTCCACTCAGGAATGGGTAAAGGTTGCAGCAACCCTGCTAGGTGCCTATGCTCAACTTTAACTTTCTGACACTCCATACATCTAGCGATGTATTCAGCGATCTCTCTCTTCATACCCAACCAAAAGTAATGTCTCTTGACTGCTGCTACTATTTTCTGATATCCAGGGTGCCTTACATAAGGTACATTATGCATCTCCTGCAAAATCATTTGTTTCAAGCAATGGACATTGGGTACAAAAATTATGTTCTTGTACAACAGTATTCCATCTGTTTCCAATTTATAAACTTCCATATTTTGTGGCATCTTACCCTATTGTAGCTTGGCTATCAATTCTCTGTACTATAGATCTACATTTGCAGTCTCCATAATTCTTCTTTTAATATCAGTCCGATACATGTTAATGGTTGTAGCATGTAATTCATGCACCCTCCTGCTGAGTGCATCAGCCACTTTATTCTCCTTTCCTTTGATATGCTTGATCTCAAAGTCGTACTCACACAGAAATTTCATCCACCTACTTTGTCTAGAGTTTAAGGTTGGATGATCAAACAAATATTTCAGACCGTTGTGGTCTGTTCTCAATTCAAATCTCCTTCACATGAGGTAATGTCTCCATTTCCTCAGAGCATGAACAATTGCTGCCAACTCCAAATCGTGAGTGGCATAATTTGTTTCATACTCTTTCAACTTCCTGGACTCATAATAGATTACACATCCATTCTGACTGAGAACTCCTCCCAACCCTTCTTTACATGCATCTGTGCACACCACAAAATCCACATTTGGATATGCAATTCTCAAGATTGGAGCGTTGTTTAACAACTCCTTCAATCGCTGGAAAATTTTCTCACACTTTTCAATCCACTAAAACTTTTCCTCCTTCCTTTGCAAGGAAGTGATAAGATGAGCTATCTTTGAGAACCCTGCGATAAACCTTTAGTTATATCCCGCTAGACCCATAAAGAATCTAACTTCTGCCACATTCCTTGGTGATGATCATTCTCTGATGGCCTCAACCTTCTCAGGATCCACGACGATCCCTTATTCTGAAATAATGTGCCCCAAGTAAAGGATTTGCCTTTGATAAAACGAGAATTTCTTCAACTTGGCATACAACTGGTGTTATCTCAACACTTGCAGTGCCATATTCAGGTGTTGTTCATGCTCTTCCTCTGACTTCGAATACACCAAAATGTCATCGAGGAAGACTATGACAAACTTGTCTAGATAGTCCTTGAATACACCATTCATCAAGAACATAAAAACATCAGGTGCGCTCGACAGCCCAAACGGTACCACTGTGAACTCGTAATGACCATACCTTGTTCTAAAGGTGGTCTTGCTGATGTCTTCATTCTTTATTCTTACCTGGTGATATCCCGATCTAAGATATATTTTCGAAAATATTTTCTCACCTTTCAATTGATCAAAAAGATCGTCGATCCTCGACAGAGGATACTTGTTGTTGATAGTTACTTCATTCAATTATCTGAAATCAATGCATAGCCTCAACGTCTCATCCTTATTCTTCATGAATAGGACTGGGTCACCCCAAGGTGACGCTCTTGGGTGAATGTACCCCTTCTTTAGAAGATCTTCAAGCTACAATTGCAACTCTTTCATCTCTGGTGTACTCATTCTATACAGAGCTTTCGACACTGGAGCTTCTCCAGGCATCAAATTCACAGAGAAATTGATATCCCTTTTCGAAGGTATTCCAAGTACTTCCTAGAATACATATTCGAACTCTTTAAGTACCTCATGATCCTCAATACTTGACACCTTATCCTTAGGCATTTCCCCCACATGGGCTGCAAATAATTGACAGCCTTTTCTGTAGCACTGCTTCAGCTGCATTGCTGAGATTTCTCTAACAGTAACAACTGTAGTAATTCCTTGGATTTTTTTCCAATTCCCTTCCTCATCCAAGCATGTAAATTCCTTGCTACGACAGTCCAGGAGGGCATGGTGCTGGTCCAACCAATCCATCCCAATTAAACAGTCATAAGAGCCTAATGGTAGAATATTCAGTTCAGCCTTCGTGCTCAATCCCTTCATGTCCACTGGACATGAGTTAATCAATTCAGTGAATTTCCTCTTGGTTACTATAGCCAACTGCACTAACCAAGACTTTTCATGTTTGCTTCTTGATAAATCCAAACTTTCCACCACTCTAAGGTCTATATAACTATGGCTAGCCCTTGAATCAATTAAAATAATAAATGGTTGGTTGTTAATCATACCTTCCACTTCAATCATGTGCGTATGAAATTCATCTTTATTGTTGTCTAGGGACGCATAGATCCTTGGCATTCTACTGCCCATGTCCTCCACTATTTCATCTTGTTGAACATTATGGACAGCTCTAGCTTTGCCACTTTTATGGGGACAATCTTTGTACTTGTGGTTCTCTTTACAGCCCCAACATTGAATGGATGTCTGTCTCGGCCTTTGTTCCCCCACTTCAACCATTCTCGGCTCTCTAAATGATGGATGTCCTTGAGGACTATTTCTGAAAAAAGGGAGGCTTGTTTCCCTTCTGCCTCTGCTATTTCTTAAACTTCTTCTGGTCATCCCAAGCCTTCTGAAAGGTAGGATTTTATATTTGTTGTTCATATAAGCATTTCTCTCTTCTTATTGTTTCTTCCATAGTCTTAGGATCATCATACTGAATCTTGTCACCAATGGGAGGTGGAAGTCCACTCAGATACCTCTAAATCTTGACAGCCTCATCTTTAATGAATGGAACATACTTCAGTAATTCCAAAAACCTTTGTTCTATTCATCAATGGTCATGCTGTGATCCAGGTGGATATCGGTGGCCACCCACCTTTTCCAAATGGTTCAAAATGACTTTCTAGCAATTTTGGTAATTTACTATTTTTAGCAGTTTTTTTGGGTCCTGAACTTCCGGGGCCATTTTGAGGCCCTAAACGATGTTTTTTTGGGTATGTTTCTCTCACAAAATATTATCTATGACGTTATTTTGTCTCGAGCGTTGTAGGCCTCGGATAGATCTTTCCAACGAGCTATCACACGCCTAAAACGAAGATTGTATGCAAAAGTTACGACCCCGAAAAGTTGATGTACTCACTTACCCAAACGAGGCCCACATGACTTTTGGCACTTCATCTCCTAGGGTTAGTTTTTTGGATGTCTAGGACTTTTGGCATTCCCGTTTATTGTAAACAAGGCCTTCAGAGCCTCATTGTAATCATCTTCTTGCGAATTCGATTAGCCGTCACATCTCTTCTTAGAAATAAGATGCCACCATTCTAGCGAGTCTTTCACTCTGTATTTTTACAGTCTCTGTACATTTATTTGATTAATAGAAATCGTGTATTACTGTATATCTGTGTTTATGGTTGCATCTCTGATACATTTCTTTTATATTATTAAATATATGCAATGTCTCTGTGCATTTCTTTATTATATCTCCGCTCTCATTTCGTGCCGAAAACAATCTAGATCAGTGGTATCAGAGCAGGCTGCTCTTGATCGTTTTTTAGTGCATGTCCCCGACGAGGTCCGAGTATAGCAAGTTGGGTCTCGATATTGTCTCTCTTTAGGACAATTGCTCTCGCACATGCAAGAAACCCTCAATGGAGGAAGAAAAGAAAAACGATGGAGCAGACGATCCTATCAATCTGTTGCTTGAGCAAGCTCTCACGCGACAGAGGGACGAAATGATGGAGAATTTTCTCCACATCCTTCAACGGCTGCCGATAGAATTAGGTGCATCTTCATCAAGTGGCCACTTTGGAGGCACCTCGCCTTTCAAGGTACAGGTTAATTTTGATATTTATGTATTTGAAGGCCAAATAGATGCAGATTCCCTAGATAAATGGTTAAATCTGCAACAAGGTTATTTCTTTGTTCATAGTTTTTCTGACAAGGAAAAGATCACCTTCACACTCCTTAAGGCTCTCCCCCATGTCAACCATTGGTGGGAAACTTACTAGGAGCAAAGTTCCACAGAGGAGTCTGGAATATATGGGGTTGACCCCACTTGGGATTTTTTTGTGGATGCAGTAAAAGAACAGTATTACCCTGTTGGCAACTGTGAGGACCAGTACATGAGATGGACCACACTTCCGCAAGAGAGGGGCCAAGCAGTTTCAGAGTTCACCAATACCTTCCATACCTTGCGCACCAAGCTGGGTATCGAAGACTATGAACAACATTTGGTTCTGAAATACCGTGGGGCTCTACACAGATACATCCAAACTGAAATGGATTTTCTGGACAACTCATCACTCGGTGCTACATATCGATATGCTGTTAAAATTTAGCAAAAATTTAAGCACCAGAACAAACGGGAATTCAGGTATGCAACTACGCAACAACCAAAGTATGAAAAAGATGGCCCGAACAAACAGTCTCTTGAAAACCAGTCCAAGACACAGGAAAAGAAGGGTCATGGGAAGACAAAGAAGGACGCCGAAAAATGGTGTGAGTTCCACAAAAGACCTTGGCACAACACTGATGAATGTCGCTCAAAACAGTCATTAGTGGCCGAGATCAAAGACAAGGAGCCAAACCTTGATTCAGAATCTGATTATGAAAATAATGGTAAATGACAGATCATCGACGCAGATCCCACTGCTATTGTCACGACCGCAACAATTCAACCATAAAAACCAACAAATCCTGAAGAGGGGGAACGCCTTTTCCATTCACGGATGTGGGTGAAGGGGACCCCACTGCATTTTATTGTTGATAGCGGAATTCAGAAGAACCTCATCTCAGCAGAGGTCGTCAAACAGTTGGGATAGTTGACAACACCACACCCACAGCCATACAACATCAGGTGGCTTCAGCAAGGAAGAGATCTTTGTGTCAACCAACAGTGTCGATTGTCATACGGCATCAAACACTTCAAGGATGAGGTATTATGTGATGTTTCCCCACTAGATGTATGTGATGTTCTCTTGGGCCAACCATATATGTGGAGATGCCATGTTATTTATGAGTCTCGACCCCGTAGTGTCATTGTTACTTTGTGGGGTCATCTCTACAGAATACCAGAGGTAGTTCCGACTACTGTTCCATCTAAAAAGTGTCGCAAGGTAGTATCTCATACTGCAAAATTCAACTTCTTCACAATCTGTTCAAAAGAAGAACAAAAGGACATTGCAACCACTACAGCCTTGCCCCAAACACCTTCTATCCAACAGAAGCAGGTCGACAAGGCTGCAACAAAGTGAAAATATTCCTTCTGCACATCGTCCTCTCATGTATCTCGACTTGTTGAGTGGCCTCAACCGCAACAAACTGAGCTGCGTGACGTCTCCAACAAGACAAGCAGCTCACCAAGATGCAGATTCAACAAATGCTTCTCCCTCTCCCCTGGGAACTCAATGCAATGGAGACCATTGCTTCCTAAGGAGGGAGGATTGATCCAGGTGGATATCGGTGGCCACCCACCCTTTCCAAATGGCTCAAAACGACTTTCTTGCAATTTTGGCAATTTACTATTTTTAGCAGTTTTTTCGGGTCCTAAACTTCTGGGGCCATTTTGAGGCCCTAAACGATGTTTTTTTGGGTATGTTGATCTCACAAAATTGCATTTACAATTCTATTTTGTCTTGAGCGTTGTAGGTCTCGGATAGATCTTTCTAACGAGCTATCACACGCCTAAAATGGAGATCGTATGCAAAAGTTACGACCCCGAAAAGTTGATGTACTCACTTACCCAAATGGGGTCCACATGACTTTTGGCACTTCATCTCCTAGGGTTAGGTTTTTGGATGTCTAGGAATTTTGGCATTCTCGTTTATTGTAAAAAAGGTCTTCAGAGCCTCATTGTAATCATCTTCTCATGGATGCGAGTAGCGGCCACATCTCTTCTCAGAGATAAGCTACTAGCGCCCTAGCTAGTTTATTTCCATTATGTCTGTAAGCATATTTCAGTCATTTGTTATTAATAAAATGAAGTCTTATTTCTGCTGCATCTCTATGTTTATGTGTATTTCTGTATTTCATTGTTTTCCTACATAAATCTAGATCATGCTGCCTAGCTTGAGTTCGAAGAACTCCTTCATCTTTATTTCATAGTATCTTTTAGTCAAGTATTTCCTCTCGAAATACCTCTTGAATTCCTTCCATGTGATATCTTTCTCTCTAATGTGTTGCACCTTCACAAGTTTATCCCACCACATGGATGATTTTCCTTTTAGTTGATACATCACAATTCTTCCTTCTGCATGAGAGGAATAATTTTGCAGTTGGAAATATTTCCTCATGCCAAGAAACCAAGTTTCAGAATCTTCCTCCTTCTTATGTTCTCCATCAAACGTAGGAGGCTTAATCATATTCATCTCCCCTTTCAATTCATCCACCTCATATCTTTGGTGTTTTCTGGTAGGGGATGGGCTCAAAATACTGTATGCTTCCTTACCAGAATGCTTTGGGGAGAAACGATGATGTCTGCTACCACTCCTCGATCTTCTTTTTCTCTCAGGGGTCCTACGACTCCGTGTTTTTCTTGTGTCACTCTCCTTTTCCAATTTATTTTCTATTCTTTCTAGGCTCTTCAACATCCTTAAGTTGAATTCACCCTGCTAATCCCTAACCCTCATGGGCTTTCGACTATCGGCTTGACGAGCCTGGGCATCTTTCTGCAATCTTTCAATGATTTTCATCACATGCCCTTCCTTATCCAATTCTCTTATGTGCCCATTGGAGTTCGATCCTTCAACTCTCAAGTTGACATCCCTTCCTTCTCTTTCATTCTTTGAATTGGAGGCAATCAAAACCTCTTCCATTTCTATACTCGATGTCGATTCGCGGTTGTCCTGACACTCGTTGAACTCTGCACACACACAATGTGCAGTCCACCGAAGTTTTTCAGGCCTTAAACCCTTAATAAAACTACAACATTCATAAACCAACGCGAATAAGAAAATGCTTCAACTTCACAAATTTTTCGAGTTCTGCTTGGCTCTGTAATTTTTGGGTGATAGCTCCCTCTTTCTCCCTACCCTCGTAACCAAAGGTCATTTCCAAATGATAGACTGCTAGGTGCTACTCGGGCTTTCGACCTTTGAAGAGTTTAAGGCACACACATCTATCTCTTGGAGTTTCGATTTGCCGAATTGATGCAAATCGGGTGGATCGACGACCCACATTTACCCAACATCCAATGATGAAAACCTGCTACGGTTCTTCCATCTTCGAATATTTTGGGACTTCAAGACTTCGGGTTTCAGGGTTTCGGTCCTCGAAGCTCTCATACTCGCTTCCCTCTCCAACCCCGGACTTCCAAAAATTCAATTTCCTTACCCTCTGGGCCCACAACACAATTTTCGCCCACCAAGGTAGTGACACGTGGTGTCCTTAAGAAGGTCCACCTATCAACCATGCCGGCCCCACCTAACGGATGTGCTATGTGTTCATACGAACCCTCGACACTCGGCACTTCATGACTTCACCGTTGAAATTAAATTCTTTCAACCCCCAAACCCCCGATACGCGATACCCCGCGAAGGTTCTGATCCAATGGTTCTCCCATGGCTTGGATCCAATGGTTTGGATCTCCTTCCCTGCTCCTCGCAACTCAGAACTTTGCGAAACCAAGAATTTGGTTTTCCCTCCAAACTCATGAACCTCGAATTCATGAAATGATCCAACGAAGTCGGTTGAAACGAGATCAACGGATCATATTGACCATGATCAACGATTCACGTTGATTCTTGATATTAGAGTGGTGAGTCCATCCAACTCCTAACCACCTTACAGCTCCACTAGATCCTACGGTCCTCGCGATTTTGCGAGCTCTCCACAGAGAATTCTGACTGCCCAATTCAGTCCTCAATGACTTCAGCCCCACGACTGAATTTTCTCCCTCCTAAACTTAATTTCTATGTGACGGTTTTGATCTCCGTCTCCCTTTGAACACTTCAAAGGTGTTATCCCCCCAGACCTTTGTAACACGGTCAAGTAATCCATTGACACTCAGAAACATTCTGAGGTCTGAAATTAGTCCTCCAGACACAATTTCTTCTCAAAACCTCGGTCCAAAGACCGCTTATCCAACCCATCTAGAATCAGCATTGAAACCTAGCTCTGATGCCAAACTGTAATGCTGCCCCAACCATCAACCCCACTGGCCAGGAAAATGCTACTGTGCGAAACAACATCATTCTCATACTTAATTAATAACATGCATTTAAATCAAATTAAACACATTTAACTCAGAGTAAGCACAAGATTACTACTAACATAAATAATCCTTGGCATTAACAATAATTTATATGCACAACATAATACATGATACATATAAGCATCACAGGCATGCAAAACATAATATTAAGCATAAGATGATACTTATCTTTGAAACTGTGGTAATTCCACCATCTGCGTGCAGTCCTTCCACGAACCTCCCAGCCTTAGACCACGCTACTCATCATGCTCAGTAGTGGGTCACCCCTGAGCTGGGACTAAGCTCCACCTAAGGAAAGGAATCCTAGTCTAGGCTGAGGTTACAGGGAAAACTACACAGAATAACTGAAAGGATTCCTCTCAGGATGCATTCTTATGCCCACTAGTCACAGACTCTCATTCCCCACATGCATGTTTTTCACTGGAGTATACACCTTCACAAGAACAGTCCATCAGTGCTTCACCTCCCTCTCTGGGTCTCGATAACAGGCCAGATTAGGAAGTCTTAGAGCTCCGTAGATGGTGCTGGACTCTCTCTGGGAGAAAACCACTTCCCAATAGTCTCTCTCACCTGGAGGGAGTTTCTCACAGGCCTTACAACCTACCTCTTCAACCATGGGCCTGAAAACTCGCTTCTTCAACCAGTTTCATCTTAATTTCCACAAGGTGAGGATAACAACAACAACAACTGGTCAATTCCACTCAGGAAAAATAGAAGGTAGCAACCCAAAGACAGTTCAGGTATAGACTCGACTCTGCAAGAGAGAATGGGATGGGCTCACAACGTACACAGGTGACACGACTCAATCCATGGGTTTGTCACTGGTTTAAGGGTGCGTGACAAGGAATTAACGCAGAGGTCGAACACAGAATCAAACATTTCATACGACTGATACCTCGACTTCTCAGGAAAACATGACGATTTTATGGTTTCCAAGTTGCATGAGGGTATGCAGAGGTCGAATACAGGGGCCATCGGATTCACGGTTTAAAGAGTCGATGGTCGAATGGAGGAGGAACCTATAACATGGCTCACTTATCTGGTTTTAACTGCATGCACCTAGGTTGACACTGGTCACCCATGAAGCTTGTTCCTTCCCATCTGGAAGTCACTAGTCCTTCAAAGGAAGTTAGAATAAAACATCACATTTCACATGGATTTTGGAATAATATTAAAATATTATTCCCAAGGACATAAGCCCCTAGGCTTAGCTCCTCTTTCCAACCTTCCATCCCCCAATCCCTTATCCACTCTGTGGAAGCTTAGTCTCACATCACTCATTCATCATGGTCGATATGCACACATCAGTGTTTATATTTTTATTAATGTTCTGAATGATTATGATGCAGGAGCATCATCTCACATCATCCAGCCAGCCACGTCAAGCACATACATTCAAGGCCAAAGAGAGGCACAACCCTCATTTTTTATTCGAATGAATGTAATTAAATGTTTAATCTGTTGAGCTGGAAAGCCGTGCCTTTGCACAGGATATAGGTAGATAGGACTTTAATGTTTGTAAGGTTGTGATCTATATCTGACCTGCGGACTACACATCCATTTAATGTAATTGAATAGGGTAGTTGAGGTTTGGAGGGAAGAGATCGAAGAGACCCCTCAGGTAAAAGATCGAAAGGATCTCATTTTGGTAGGAGAGAGAGTTAGAAGAGATAGAGTTAGCATAGAGAAGAGAAGAGAAGAGCTGAGACCTTATTACAGGCCATGCTCAGGAACACTCTTATACAAAACAGGCATTTTCCATTTTAATATAAACAACAGTTTTTCCTGCATCTTTCATGTGTTGAATGAATGTCTGTGAGTGTTCTTTATATGTTGTGAATGTATGTTATGTTTATGCATTTGCAGGAGTTGTTTTGGTTTCAGGCTTGAGAGGTCTTTGAGTCTTCACACCAGGAGGGTGTGACAAAACACTGTGGGTTTTGATAGATGTGCACAGAGGGTGCATTTTTGAACTCTGTGGAGTTAGACAGAGGCATGCCAAGTGGGCATAAAAGTTGAAATCAACAACTCAGAGCAAGACCTCAAGGTTGTTGAATACCTTGGAGGTAAGGCTGTGTATGAGGAAATACAGTTGCAGACAAAAAATTTGAGGAGTTCTGTGAAGCCCTGTCAGGAAGGCATCGAGGCAGAGCAAGGAGTGCACAGGAGAAGAACTCTATTGTGAGCTTAGATTGAAGTTAGAATCACTAAGGATTCTGAGCACTATGCCAAGTGGGCATCGAGCATATGCATAGTGAGGCATTGAGAAGAACTCTGTTGTGAGTTCAGACAGGAGAACCAGAATCACTAAGAATTCTGAGAGCTCTGCCAGGTGGGCATTGAGCAGGTGTAAGGAAGACATAGGAGACAGAATTGATGGATGTTCTGCAAAAAGATACTTTTCCAGGTAGGCATTGAGTAGGTGTGCAGGTAGGCACAAGAGGAGAAAAGAACTCTTTTGAGTTATGAATTGGAAGAAGAGTCCAAGGAGAAGGATCTTGACAGGGTTGTTGAACACCCTGCAGACTCAGTAAGAGGTTGCTTCAGTAGAAGAATAGCCAAGAGGGCATCACATTCTTCAGCAGGAGGAGAAAGGAGAAGGAATTGTTCCCTTAGAAGTTTGGACAATAAAAGAAGCTCAGGATGGATAGCACTTTATGTGCATAGAGAACCTGTAGGGGCGCAAGAGTTGAACAATCCTTCAAGGATCCAAAGATAAAAGCTCAGGAGGAGTAATGCTTTCAGTGCACAGAGTGTAACTGCAAAGAGTGCAGAAGCCATAGAACTCTTTGAATAGTTCATAGTTTCCAAAGCTCAGGAGGGATACTATTTTTTTACAACGCACAGGCGAGACTCAAAGCTGAAGAGCTCATAGAAGAAGAAGACAAAGGTCAAAGCCTTTGAACATTTGGAATTCTTTGAAGTGTTTGGAGAAAAGCACAGAAGCTCGGGAGGAGCACAGCTACTGCTGGATCAACCGAGAAGATCTGCACCGTGGATTCGTGTCTAGGCATTGTAGAAAAGGCACAGCAGGAGAACAGGTCTGAGCCGTCATATCTAGGTAGATGGACCAATAGTTGTCGAATCTGCAGAAAGGAGCTCAAGGTTTAAATCCTCATGAGCAGAAGCGAAGTCTCGAGAAGGAGATCGTATCGGGATATCGGCATGCGAGAGTTTGGGAGTCTGGAGGAAGATGTTCTGGACTCTTGATATCAAAAGTCCTGAAATAACGAATTGATCAGAGTCGTCCATCTGTGGAAGGATGTGTGTTGCGGAATCATCTGTTTCAAAGATTCAGGCATTGAGACTCATAGAGGTGAGCGTATAAACTTTGCGAGTGGCGAAGTGATGAAAGAATCTGAGCTGTTTGTTTGGGAGCAGACACGTGTCATGAGATCACCCATATCGGGGATTCAGACATCGGAGGACAGAAGGGGAAGTCCTTCAACTTCGCGAGTGGTGAAGTGGTGAGATGATCGGAGCCATCCGTCTGAGGAGGACAGGTGGCAGAGATCTAAGGAGCTCGCAAAATCGGAGGTTCACAGGGTGAGAGCCCAAGCATTGGCTGCTCCAAGTCGCGAGTAGAAAAATCATGAAATAAATGAGGACCATCCATCATAGGAGGATGCGTGGCGGAAATCCAAGAATTCAGGGAAAATCCCGATAGGAGAGCCATTTTGGCATTTCGGGATTCGGCGTTTCGTGAATCCTAAAGATAGGGGACACACACATTTTGGGAATGGAAGTTCCAAAATTGAAAAAAGGTGGAAAGCCCAGAAAAGAATAGCAGTTCAAGAAATCAAGATTCGAAGGATCAGGAATTCCGAGGACAAGAGGTCCAATGCATTTCGGCATTTGAAAGCTCGAAATTGTGAAGAAGGAGAAGGCTGGGAAATTTCCAATCGACATTTCACATATTAGTATTTCAGGGGTCTAGAGGATGAGAAGTTGAGCGCTTGGGTCGCGAAACCCTAAAATAGAGTCGCGGTCATATGAGATATGGGCATGTGGACTAGGAGATAGCCCAAGGGCTAAATGTTGTTGAATCGTTTCGTCATATCGGAAGATTGGTGATCGGGAGATCGCGAGAACAATGGTTCTCGTGACATAGAGAATTAAGAAACCCCGACACCCGAAGTTTGTATTTCCTATGGGGAAAATGTTCACAGTCGCATTCGGGCCGTGAAGGAAAAGGAAGGACCTATGGATCGGATTTTAGTAGAGATTCCAGTTGGAATTGAAAGAGATAATTCGGCCCAGGAAGGTGAAATTAGAACGATCTTTAAGACTGGGAGGTCAACGCAGAGACTTTGTCAAGGCACAGAGGTGGTGTTTGCGTCAAGTGTTATAAGAGCACAGATTTTGTTTATATATTGCAAACAAAAGGAGAAAGTAAAAGATGACAGAGTACTGAAATTCTGTGTTGATTGTTGACGGGTAGGCAACAATTGAGAAGACAGTTAGTAGGACTGTAGGAAGAGGCTGAAACACTCAAGTTTGTAGGACTGAGCAGCAGGTTTTCCAGGAGGGTAGATAGAGACAACAACATGGCTACTAAAGGTCGTAGGTATGCTAGAAGGAAGAACCAAGAGCTGGTGAGTAAGGAAGACATAGATGAAGAGCTTGCTGATATAAGGGTAGAGATAGAAAATATTGCATTGTGGATGCAACAGAATGTGAGGATGGATGAACTTGTGTTGGAGATATAGAAAAAAGCCAAGCTGAGATGGGTATATGAATGGCCCATGATGAATTCAAAAGTAAAATGGACAGTCAAGGAGTTGATGGCTAGAAGACAACGTAGGCTGTTAAGAGGATGGTTGAGGTATGTGGAAAGCCTCAATAGCCGAGAAGAAAATGAAATTCAGATATGTGAACCAGAGATTGGGAGATATCTTGGTGAGGATGAGGATGAAATAGGATCGGTTGAAGATCTCAAGAACTGCCAGGAGGGCAGAGAGGAAATTCCCAATTTCCAGGTGGGAAAAGAGATGAGATCGTTGCGGGATCTCACAGACTGTCATGAGGACAGTCGGGGAATTTCAAATTTCTAGGTGGGAAACGGATCGAGATCACTGCGGGAACTCATAGACTTCTAGGAGGGAAGTGGAATGTTTCCAATTTTCCAGGTGGGAAAGGGAATAGAAATGGGATCAGTTGATTCAATAGACTGCCAGGAGGACAACAGAGAAATCCCAATTTTCCTGGTGAGCAGGGATAAGTAGATGAGGTTATCTGAGACTCTCATAAACTTAGGAATGAGTTTGGATCAACCAGAGCAGCTGACAGAGAAGAAGGAATTGGAGAAGATATCTGAAGCTTCCCAAGAGAAAGAAGAGAATGAGCATTCCAAGGAATGGCTCAACACTTTTAGCCAGGATGCCGAAAAGAAAGAAGTTGCAGCACTGAAGCTAGCAGCAGAAGAAGCCAAAGAGCTGGCAGGTAGATTTATAACTCCATGGGAGATGGAGCTGAAGATGTTGGAGGATTGGCTGAACAATCCAGGGCCAACAAGAGAAATGGTAGAAGAACAGTTGTCAGAGAAGGTGACTGAACAACAGGTCAGTCAAGAGGAGACTGCAGAGATGAAGTTTGCAGCAGAGTGGACACTCAATGCCATAGAAGATGAATATGACATGGGAGATCACAGTGATCTTCCCAATTGCAGAAAAGTTTTGCAACTGAGGAGACTGCATGAGCAGAGTCAGCCACTGCAACAGCTAGATGAAGTGATCGAGAGGATCAGAAGGCTGAGGATAGAGTCAGCAGAGACTGTCAGCAAGGAGGCGTTGGGAAAGAGAAAAGAAGCACCAGTAGCAGCAGCGTAGAAAAAGCAACAACAACAAGGAGATGGAGCAGATGAACAACTCCAGGAATTTGTTTGGGATCCAGGAGGGTTTCCAAAGATGAGAGGGGAAACTCATGAGAAGGATATAATGAATTTTGCAGCTGAGGAGTATGATCCAGGAGCATCATCTCACATCATCCAGCCAACCAACCACATGAAGCGTATGCATTCAAGGATGAAGAGAGGCACAACCCTCATTTTTTATTCGAATGAATGTAATTAAATGTTTAAGTTGTTGAGATGGGAAGCCATGCCTTTGCATAGCCTGTAGGTAGATAGACCTTTAATGTTTGTAAGGTTTTGATCTAGATCTGACCTGCGGACTAGACAACCATTTAATGTAATTGAATAGGTGTTATAACCCTAAAATGCACTACACAGGTTTACCTGGCATCAGGCCAAATCATGCCTCTTCCTAGCCAAAGCCTTGCTGAACAAATCCTCAAAAAGCCACTTAAAACAAGCAAC
>JZKD02S1768946.1:592486-650868 GCA_000966675.3 Picea glauca | reverse complement strand
GATATATTGCTGATATATGTTGCTGATATGTGCTCACATCTAACTGGTTATAAATGACAACAATGGGTAATAAATAAATGTTGAATGCTAATTGATGAGTTTTTGTGCAAGAGGACAGTTTTGGGAAAAAGAGCCCCACACTCATTCACCCCCCCTCTAAGTGTGGTAGGTGTGTCCAACACCTTCATCCCTTCTGCGAAATCCTCTGCACTAGCACTTCTAGTTGCATTATGTTCTGAATCTTTCAATTCCGAAACTCCTCTTGGCTGCATCCCATAAACAATCTGGAATGGACTCTTCCCTATGCTTCTGTTGATTGAATCATTATAAGCAAATTCTGCCTGTGGCAGAATATTGTCCCACTATCTATGGTGTTCTATCACCAAGCTCCTCAACAAGTTTCCCAAGGTCCTATTCACAACTTCTGTCTATGCATATATCTGAGGATGATAAGCTGAAATGAATGATAAATTTGTTCCCAGCTTTTTCCATAAGGTTCTCCAGAAGTGTCCCACGAACTTGGTGTCTCGATCTGAAACTATTCTCCTTGGTAAGTCATGAAGTCGAATAACTTCTTTGAAAAATAGATTCCCAATGTGAGTTGCATCACTGGTTTTCTGACATGGAATGAAGTGTGCCATTTTGGAAAATCTATCCACTACCAAAAAGGTGTATTCAAACCCTCTTTGTGTTCTTGGCAGCCCCAATATGAAGTCCATGCTGACTGCATACCATGGCCTATTTGGTATGGGTAATGGTTGATAAAAACCTACATTCTGTCTCTTCCATTTTGAATGTTGACAAATTATGCATCTGTTTACAAATCTTTTGACGTCTGCTCGCATTCCTGGCCAAAAATATGACTCATTCAACTTTGTGAACGTCTTGTCATGACTGAAATCTCCGACCAATCCTCCACTGTGTTTCTCCTTTAGCAAATTCTCCCTCATGGAGCATTTTGGAATACAAAGTTGATTACCCTTCAACAATAATCCTTCTTGGATCATGTATTTTGTCCATTGACTTATGTCCCTGAGAATTGGATTCTCCACTGCTTCATATGCCTCTTCAAAATATGGATCATCTCTGTACATGTCCCTGAGATCATCAAAACCCAGTGTTTTAACTCTAAACTCCTGCAATAGAAAACATTTCCCGCTCAAAGCATCAACAACTTTTTTAGCAGTTCCAGAAATATGTTTAATCACAAAAGTGAAATTTTTCATATATTCAACCCATTTAACATGTCTTTGATTCAACTTTTCCTGTTGAGTCACAAATTGCAATGCATGATTATCACTATACAAGACAAACTTCTTTGGGATTAAGTAATGTCTCCTTTTTTTCAATGCATGTATAATAACATAGAACTCCTTGTCAGAAGTGGAGTATTTCACTTTGGCTTCATTCAGCTTCTCGCTAAAGTGTGCTATCATCCTATCTTCCTGACTCAAGACTGCCCCTATTGGAAATCCACTTGCCTCGCATTTCACTTGAAATGTCTTTTGGAAATCAGGCAACACCAGAATTGGTTGTTCCGTGATTTTCCTCTTCAATAGATTAAAACTCTTCTCAGCCTCTTCTATCCAGTGGAAATATTTGTGTCTCTTCTTCACTGTGTCCATCATCAATGCACTAATTCCACTGAAATTTCTAATGAATTTTCGGTAGAAACTAGCCAATCCATGAAAACTTCTCACCTCCAATATGCTCTTTAGTGATGTCCAATTCTTGATCACCTCTACTTTATCTGGATCCATCCTCAATTTATCTGCAGAAATAACAAAACCCGAATAAATGAGCTCTATCTTCATAAATGAGGATTTCTTCATGTTTATCAGCAACTTATCTTGTTGTAATCTCTTCATCACTATAGATAAGTGTTTCACATGTTCTGCCTCTGTTTGACTAAAGATCAGTATGTCATCCAAATACACAATGACAAATTTTCTGATGAACTCCTTCAGGACTTCGTTCATCAACCTCATGAAGGTACTTGGCATCTTCATTAAGCCAAACAACATAACAATCCATTCATACAACCCTTCGTTAGTCTTGAAGGTTGTCTTCCATTCATCACCTTCTCTCATACGAATTTGGTGATATCCACTTTTCAAATCAATCTTCGAAAAAAAAATTACTCCACTTAAGTAGTCCATCGGATCATCCATCCTTGGCAATGGAAATCTGTACCTGATGGTAATCTTGTTGATCGCCCTTGAGTTAGTACACATCGTCCAGCCTCCGTCTTTCTTTGGACTGAGCACTGTCAGAACAACACATGGACTCAAGCTTTCTCTAACCAACTCTTTGTCCAACAAATCCTGGACTTGTCTTTTGAATTCTTCATTCTCCTGCAGCGTTAATCTATACGCTGCTTTGTTTGGCAAACTAGCTCTAGGTATGAGATCAATATGATGACTCACACTTCTAATTGGTGGCAACGAATGAGGTAATTCGTCCACTACTATGTCAGCAAACCCTTCCAACAGTTCCTGAACCTCTTTTGGTAAATCATCTACCCTTGTGCTCGTTAAAACAATCTTTGGCTTCTTGACCATAATGAATTACAGTTCCTCCTTCTTCTTAACCTTTGTAAGAAGTTCTTTCCCACTCATGAGAAGTACAATGTTTCTTACATCAGGTTTCACCTCCTTATCTTTGATTGGAAGCAACACGTGAGTTCTCCCATTCTTCTCTAGGGTGTATGTTTTCTTTCTCCCATCATGAATCACATTTATGTCATATTGCCACAGTATACCCAGCAATAGGTGACAAACATCCATGGGAATAACATCACAGAGTATCTTATCATTATACCCTCCTATATTAAATTCAACTAAACACTGTTTAGTGACATTTACTTGATGTCCTTTTTGTAGCCATGAAACTCTATATGGACTTGGATGTTCAATCGTCTCCAGCTCCAACTTTTCTACCATCTCTGTAGAAACGAGATTATCTGTGCTACCACTATCCATAATGACCTTGCATACCATGTCCTTGGTTTTGCAAGCAGTCTGAAAAAGACTTTTCCTTTGTACTGGACTTTCCACCTCATTCTCTGGTGTTAAGAGAAATTTTTTCATCATCAGCGATTTTCTGCCTTCAACATCTTTTACCTCAACATTCTGCCTCTGCGTTTCAGCAATGTGAGTCTCACCTTCCTCTTTTTTTTTTTTTTCTGGACATTCATAAGATTTGTGTCCATTATTTCCACATGTGAAGCACTTTATCACTCCACCTCTTCCTCTTCCTCTACCTCTAGTTCGAGGAAAAATGTCGTTATCAACATACTCTCCTTTCTGATCAGCATATTGCCTTCTCTGTCTAGCATATTTCCCTTTCTGTGAGCTTCCATCTCTCTCAATCTGAGGTTTCTTCCATTCTTCCTTGTGTTTCTGATTTCTATCCTGGGCAACTGATTTGCCTCTGGCTTGACTTCTACCTTGACCTCTCTGACCTTATTTTCGGCTTAGCTTCTCTTCAGCTTTTAGAGCCATCTGATAAGTATTATCCACCGTTCGGATGGTCATCATGCTCATCTCATCCTGAATGTCGTATCTCAAGCCATTCATGTACCTGGAAACCTTTTCATCATCGCTTTCTCGATGACCTGCCCTGATGTTCAGCCTATAGAATTCTTCAGTATATTCCTTCATTGTCATCAGATTCTATCTCAAATTTTGCATTCTTCGAAACAGAGTAATCTGGTAATCCCTGGGAATGAATTTCACTTTCATCTTTTCGATCATCCTATCCCATTTTTTTATTTTCTACTTTTCTTTGCAATGTCTGTCAGCTTGTAGTTCATCCCACCACAATGTTGCATGTCCTTTCAATATTGTGATAGCATGTTTGACCTTCTTGTCTTCCTCGACATATTCATAGTCAAAATAAGTGTTCATACCTCTAATCTAGTCTAGAAGCTCTTCAACATCTAGGTTTCCCTCATATACTGAGATGTCCATTTTTTATCTTGCACCCATCCTTGCAACAACTCTAATCAAGCGTTCATTTGCGGCATCTTCGGCTACAACTTCTTCCCCTTCATGTTGGCCTTCATTTTCACTTTCGGAATCACTAATATCCCCAACACTAGTTGTACACCTCTATTTTGTCTCCATGTCCTCAAGCATGGCGCGTAAATCATTCATTTCTCTTTCTATGGCTGGATCAGGCATCTGCCTACCCCTCCTTCTTGGTATTTCCCTTTCCTTTAGCAGATTGGGTGTTTGCCTGTCCCTTATTATTGGCGGCATGGTGAATCTTTCTTTTTCCTTGCTACAAAAAGAAAAGAAACCTTTATGTGCTCTTATGCCACACTTGACACAGACCCCCTTCTCCTAGATCTGTAGATCAGGATCCGTGTAGGATCTTTTTCCCTCTTCTAGCCCAAAGTGCTCAACTGGCCCTTCTATTTCCCTTTCGGGAAATTTGCACCCACAAACAACCTTGAGAAAATTTCCCCTTATACTTTGGAAGATTGGACTTCGCATTTTCATGACTCATGTGGCCGAGTGTCTTGTCTTCTCAGACCCTCGAAACCCAAAATTAAGACACTTGGCCTTTCCTCTCTCTATCTCGCCTTTCTCCTTATCACGGTTTCGGGAGTCACAATGTCATGCAACTCATCCCCTTGACCTCTGAAATCTCGATTCCCACATTACCAAAACTACGATGTTCGATTACCCAAAAGAAATTGGCGGCTTTGATTCCCCGTTCGATCCAATAATCAGCATGATTTCTCATATCGGGAATTCAAGATTCTTGACGCCAAACACCTCATGTCAAAAAAAATTCCAAATTCCCGAATCCCGATATCAAATTTGGCTTTTCAGCTTTCGCGAGTTACGATGTCATGAAACTCTTCTCCACGAACCCTGAAATCCTGATTGACATTCCTATCAGGATTTTCCCTGAACTCTTGGATTTCCACTACACGTCCTCCTATGATGGATGGTCCTCAATTAGTTCAGGATTTCACGACTTGAGTTTCCCCTATGCCACAATTTCTCTGTCAACTCGAAACCCCGGTAGCTGAAATACATACGGGTTCTTGATATCTGCCACATGTCCTAATGAATGGATGGCTTAGATCAAATTCAAGGTTTTCACTATGAAGTGACCCGATCTCCTATCCTCGAGACTTGCGATATCCCGATATCCCGATGCCTTTCGAGACTTTTGCTCTATTTGTGAGGGTTTAACTCTCGTACAACTCCTGTCAGATCCTACAATTGATGGGTATATAAGTGAGGTTCGATGGCTCATGATCTCCTGAGCTTGAAACTTTGGAATAGTCGTAACCCCCTTGCTTCTCTGTTAAATCAGATGGTTTCCGGGACTTTTGCAAATTCTCTATGGAGAATTTTGACCGTCCATCTCTTCCCTTGAGAATTTCCGTGAAATTTTAAACAAAATATTTCTCTACATGGAACTTCTCCTCCTGTAGCATGACGTCGCTGCACCTCCTTTAAATTCTTCAAGGCACTTAGCCTCTTCCTTCCCTTCGACGAATTTGAAGGTTCGAACCCTTCTGAGGTTTTCCATGACTTTGATTCTTTCAGAAAAACTCCTGCTGCCACTCCTTGCGGCAAACCTTCAAACACTTTCAAGTGTTGAACTCCCTTTGACTCTGCGCACTCCTTGCAACAACAGTCTGTCAACAAGTCATTCAGGTTACAAACCCCTGAAGCTTCACTCAGCCTGCGCACACCTTGCATGGCTCCTGTGCCTAACTACACTTTTGAGGACAAAGCTATCCTATCTGAGCTTTCAGAGACAAACCTCCAAATCCTTTTTCAATGCACTCCTTGTGGAAAATTTGAATGCACTCCTTACAGGAACTCTCGCTCAGACAGAGAAACAAATAAAACTCATTTCCTAACTCTTTCTCTCTCAGACATCAAACATAATCCTGAAATCATTCATACACAACATAGAAAGCAAATGTATAACAGAAAGAGTAAAACCATGAACATACCATTCAACATACACATACAAGAAACAAATACAATGCCATGAATCTGAATTAAGACTTCTTCTATTAACTCAAATCTCTATACATGGGTGTTTTTCAAACATATTTTCTCTATTCTAGCTCTGTATGCTCTTCTCTTGGTAATTTTCTTCACTGTCATACAATAATAAAATGAGGGTTTCTATATTCATTTTCCCTCCGCTCCTAAAACTGTCTAATTTGAGAATTCAAAGCTACCTACTAACATAAATGCCTTCTCAATCCTTCAGATGAGAGCAGGTCGCTCAAGGTCTGATTATAATCTATAAGTACGCCTCTCCTTAACTATTAGATTTACGTTTGGTGCACCCATCTTCAAAAAATTTAAAACAATTCATCATGTGCCCAAAATGCGTTGGCGCTTGCCCCACGCTCACTTTATGTTGGTGATGTTGTTGCATCAACATTGAGCAGGTGTAAGGAGGACACAGGAGATAGAACTGTTGGATGTTATGCAAGAAGATACTCTACCAGGTAGGCATTGAGTAGGTGTGCAAATAGGCACCAGAGGAGAAAAGAACTCTTTTGAGTTTTGAATTTGAAGAAGAGTCCAAGGAGAAGGATCTTCACAGGGTTTTTGAACACCCTGCAGACTCAGTAAGAGATTGCTTGAGTAGAAGAATAGCCAGGAGGGCATCACATTCTCAAGCAGGAGGAGAAAGGAGAAGGAATTGTTCCCTTAGAACTCTAGACAAGAAAAGAATCTCAGGACATATAGTGCTTTATGTGCGTAAAGAACCTGTAGGGGCATAGGAGTTGAATAATCCTTCAAGGATCTGAAGATAAAATCTCAGGAGGAGTAATGCTTTTAGTGCACAGAGCGTAACTGCAAAGAGTGTAGAAGCCGCAAAACTCTTTGAATAGTTCAGAGTTCCCAAAGCTTAGAAGGGATACCATGTTTTTATAATGTACAGGCGAGACTCAAAGATGAAGAGCTCACAGAAGCAGAAGACAAAGGTTGAAGCCTTTGAACATTTGGAATTCTTCCAAGTGTTGGGAGAAAAGCGTAGAAGCTCGGGAGGAGCACAGCTGTCGTTGGATCAGTCGAGAAGATCTAGACCATGGATTCATGTCTAGGCATCATAGAAAAGGCACCGTGGGAGAACAGGTCTGAGCCATTAGATCTAGGTACATGGACCGATAGCCGTTGGATCCATGGAAAGGAGCTCAAGGTTTAAATCCTCGTGAGCAGAAGCGAAGTCCCAAAAAGGAGATCGTATTAGGATATCGGTGTTCAGGAGTTCAAGAGTCCGGAGGATGAAGGTCTAGACTCTTGATATCAAAAGTCCTGAAACAGTGAATTGATCAGAGCGATCCATCTGCGGAAGGGCGCATGTCGCGGAATCATCTGTTTCAGAGATTCGGGCACCGAGACTCACAGAGGTGAGCGTATAAACTTTGCGAGTGGTGAAGTGATGAAAGAATCTGAGCCGTTCATTTGGGAGTGGACACGTGTCATGATATTGCCCATATCAAGGATTCAGACATCAGAGGATAGAAGGGGAAGTCCTTCAACTTCACGAGTGGTGAAGTGGCGAGAAGATTGGAATCATCCATCTGAGGAGGACAGGGGACAAAGATATAAGGATCTCGCGAACTCGGAGGTTCATAGGGTAAGAGCCCAAGCATTGGGTGCTCCAAGTCGCGAGTAGCAAAATCATGAAATAAATGAGGACTGTCCATCATAGGAGGATGCGTGGAGGAAATCCAATAATTCAGGGAAAATCCTGATAGGAGAGCCATTTTGGCATTTCGATATTCGGCGTTTCGGAAATCCCAAAGACAGGAGACATGCGCATTTCAGGAATGGAAGTTCTGAAATCACAAAAAGTTGGAAAGCCCGGAAAAGAATAAGAGTTCGGGAAATTGGGATTCGGAGGATCGGGAATTCCGAGGACAAGAGGTCCAATGCATTTCAGTATTTGAAAGCCAAAAATGTGAAGAAGGAGAAGGCCAGGAAATTGCCAATCGAAATTTTGCATATCGGTATTTTGGGGGTCCAGAGGACGAGAAATTGAGCGCTTGGGTCGCGAAACCCCAAAATAGAGTCGCAGTCATATGAGATATGGTCATGTGGATCAGAAGATAGCCTTGGGTCTAAATGTTGTTGAATCGTTTTGGCATATCGGAAGATTGGTGATCGGGAGATCGCGAGAACAATGGTTCTCGTGACATTGAGAATTAAGAAGCCCCGACACCTGAAGGTTGCATTTCTTGTGGGGAAAATGTTCACAGTCGCATTTGGGCCGTGAAGGAAAAGGAAGGACCTGTGGATCGGATTTTAACAGAGATTCCAGTGGGAATCGAAAGAGCTAATTCAACTCGGGAAGGTGAAGTTAGAACAATCCTTAAGACCGGGAGGTCAGTGCAGAGACTCTGTCGAGGCAGAGAGGTGGCGTCTGCGTCAGATTACATATACAAAAGTAGGCTCCCGACCTTAACACTTAGTCTCTCTAGCCTAATAACACATAAGACCACCAACTTATATCAACTTGTTTCACCAGCCTATAAAACATAATTACAATTCACAATGCAAGCTTTATACTTCATAAACATGATTTACAATAGGGCTCGGCCTTGGGGACATTACATAACATATCAAATTATTTGCAGGAGATGTCTTGCCATGGTTGCACCTCTAGACAACACTGGAAACATGAAATATTATTTGATGCGATGCACAGAAGGAAAGATGAGGTTATTCGAAGATTTTAATGATAATGGTTTTATATATGAAAGAGGATCCATCGTATTGAAATGCTATTTTTTTCAAGAAAACCATCAAACCGATAGTCATGTTCACTTTCAAGACTATTAGTCAGATGTCGTAAGTTGTCAATATAGTCTGGTATGTGCAACACGTATAAATTTAATAGAGGTTTAATAAAGGAAAAAAACAAAAGTTAGAAAATGAATAATGTCAAAATCTGATCATGAACGAATAATTGAAGATGACTTACTATTACGATTTCTTTAAACAAGTGACATACATTCCATAATTTTTTATTTTGCACTAAAAGTACATGTATTTATGGATATCTAGGATTTTTGGAATCATCTTGTTTAGTTTACTTTCTTGGTCCATTCAAATAAGGAACTATATTTTTGATGAATTATAACTTATCGAGCTTTATTTATAATTTTGTTCATAAAACTAGATCTAAATTTGTCAATTCAAAATTATTAAATATTCAGTCACCCATATGTCCTCTGGACCACTTTAGGGATGAGATAAAATTCTTTGGATTTTCTAGTCATGCCTCAAATTTGATCTTTCTTGGTTTTTAATACCATGTTCATTCGAGTAAAGTGAGTTTTAATGAAATGTTTGTCAATGTGTAGTTCTTTATTAAACACAATTTATCACATATAACTAGATCTCAATTATAATTTATGTCCAGGTTTAAAAGGTTTAAAGGGTCTCATATATTTCAAAATATGAGGCTACAAAAGCTGCAAAGAAGCTTCAAAATCCTATAAAGTCATTGACATAGCCATGATGGGAAGTTCAAAGCAAACCAACAGTTTCCTAAAGTCTTGTAGTAATGATGATAACAAGGATTGTTATTATTCAAGTTCGGGTTTATTGGAAGAGATAAAGAGTCAATTCGATTATTTGCCTTTACCTATGATGATCACTCATTTGAAATCCATTCCAATCGAATAATACTTCCACTTCTCACTTAAGTTTTTCCATGTGATTGAGATTATTTAAATTAATGGAATGTCGAGTGGATAAAATATATCTTATTATCATGGATATACTTTAAACTAATGGAATAAGATTTATTTGATAGTAATTTTATCATTTACCATGTAAAAGAGATACTTTAAAGTAGTGGAATAAGTTAAGTTTTATTTGATAGTAATTTTAGTAATTTAATGCTTAATTTTTTATGTTTTTTTTAAAATTAGATTAATTAAATAATTAAGTTTTCATATGATAGAGAAGATTTTTTCTTTTTATGACATGGAATATTATATTGTAATTACATCCCTTTAAAATCAATTTTAAAGTATGATGACTAGATTGTGAATTCTTTTTTAATGTTTTTGATACATTTTAAATGTCATATAGAATTTGGAATATTTCATATCCCACTCAATTATAGACTTGTACATTAGTTTAATGCATATTTAGAAAAAAATGAAAGATAAATATGAAGTATAATCCCTACTTACAACAATTCAAAGTACCAATCACTTATAAAATGACTATATAAAATGAAGCAATTGATCATCATTGTCATTATCCCACCACATGATAGAGAGAACATCATAACCGTGTTCTAAATATTGTATTAAAGACAATGCAATCATTACAATATACAGAAGACATAGCCCATAAATATGTTGCATATGAAATATTGAGTTCTAAGCATTTTTCAAAAACTTGTTTAAGAAGAAATAGATTCTTTCAAAATATTTTGAAATTTGAAAATGAAGTTCCCTCATAGTTCAAGTGAGATATTTTGTATGTCCATATCTCAACTTAATTTTAAAGTGATAAATAAGTGATAAAATTAAGATAGAAGTTGGAGGATCTAAAGTAACTTTTCGTGTTGTATATCTTAAACTATTGCACCAGAAGTACTATAAAACCATAAAAAAACACAATTAACCTACATAACATTAAAAAATAAAAAAATGGAATAAATCTACTCATACAAGTGTTAAAATAATATACTTGTTCCTACTTACTTCGAAGAGGGATATTTTTTATGGGTATATGAAGTGGCTTCAGAGGTTCAATCATAAAAAAAATTAGGTGAGGATTATAAACACAGAGTTTTATAATTAATATATTATTCCTTTGTATATAAAAAATACCTTTTTTGAATAATATATATATATATATATATATATATATATATATATATATATAATAGAACATAAAGTTATCACATCCAATGAGTGAATGAGGTATGCTCTTCTTAGTTGTTTCCGATCCTTGACTAATTTTTTATCTTTGAACTTCCCAAGCCACCTTATATATGACCCAAGAAAGTCTCTCTTGGAAGTAAGTAGTAATTAATTTTCTTTAGAATTGAATAATTTGTATGAATATATTATTTTAACACTTCTATGAGCTAGTTTCAGTGAAATAATGTGGACCTCTTAGAACTATCTTAAAAACAAATGGATCTATATCAAACCATATTCCATATTCATGGAAGGTGTGTTTTTGTTATAGGTGAAAAACATACAAGATGTAGAGAAACATGTACCCTAGGAGAGTCCATTGAAATAGACTAGTAGGGCTTATCTAAATTTTTTGATAGAATATTATCTTAAACCAACATTACTAAATATTCATGATATTTATGTGTTTGGATATGTCACTAAATTGGGTGATATAGTTTGATTACATAGCTTCATTTAATATATGTCCATTTAATTAAAAACAAACATATGAAACATGGAACATAGATTAACCAATGTTTGGCACAATGTATTTCATTATAGTTAATTATGGAAGTTGTTGAATATATATAAAGAGTAATCTTGTGTAAGATGAAATTTATGTTGTATATTGAAACACCATTATTTTCATAGTGTTGTTGTCTTTGTAACTATTTACCTCCTTTGCAAATTTTTTTTTACCATTTTACGCAAGCATGATTTATTTTCTAGAGACAAATTCTTTTCCATTTCTGCTACAAAATGTAACATCTCGCTCTTGTGCACACTGAACAGATTTATTCTTTGAGGAAACTTGCCTGAAATTGATCCGGTTCATTATATGATTGGTTGTTTTGATTATGATTATGAGATGTTGTGGATCTGATGATATGTTATTTTTGTTGTATTTACATTGGCATGTGTTATTGAATGGGTTCTCCTGAGTGTCCAAAACTTTGGACATTAGAGGATGTCGATCACATCGATGGATCTCCTTGGACTTCATATCGAGTCAGGGATTGAATTGTTATGGTTTGACTATTTTAGATATTACAGATGTGATGTATGACTAGATGCTATGATGTTTCTTGTTATAGCTGACACATTTAATTGATGGATGCATTCTAACGATATCTTGCTAACCAAACTCACATAGGAGTAAAGGGGTCACATACGACAACTAGAGACATTGAGGGAGAGGTGTGGAAACAACCCTGCCACAACCTACTAGCACTCCCCCCATGGCTCGAACTGTAGGTTAACGATTACCTAGTTCGAGAAGACCCACGTTGTCGTGAGGGAAGAATATGAAAGTTACTCATGATGCTTCTAAGGGGCCCACAATAAGGTAGGGTACTTATTCCTTATAGGCCCTTAGTCTCCCACAAGATCACTTGACGAAGTATTGACTTCAGGGGTTTGACATCTACCAAATTTAGTCAAGAGGCGAGTGGTACCCTTGGAGCACATAGTGTGTCTTGAAGGGAACATCACGCAAATTAAACAGAAAGATGTGAGTGGCACCTTTGGAGCACGTAGTGCATATTGAAGGGCATAATGTGCAAATGAAACAAAAAGAGGCGATTGACACCCTTCGAGAATGTATTGCGTCTTGAAGGGCATGTCACGATTTTAACTATGGGAAGTTAATAAACCTAGTTCCTAGAAAACTAAGCCTCCTTAGGACTTGGTTGGCCTTAAAATAGATGATGGTATGAGTAAATTTTAATAACTAATTGTTCCCTTAAAAACTGTTGCCCAACCTAGTGAAATTAAAACCTAGGTCTAAGTAGAACATGTGAACAAAGGAAAACTAATTAGACATGTAACAAGAAGGGGGTAAAGAAAATTCAAACATTATTTATTAAAGTAAAAATTATAATGAAGGATTAAATTATTAAAGGGGTAAATGGTTGTTTTTGTCTAAACTTGCTAATTATGAACTTAGTTAAAGATAAAGGGAAACTTAAAGAAAAGGGGAAACGTAAAGAAAAAGGGAAATGTCTAACATAGTAAGGAATACAGTCTTTGGAACCTTCTAATTGTGAAATACGCTATGTTTTAGGAAAGCGTCGGTCATTTAAGAATTGTAAGGGAATAAATGGACAACAAGGAGCATTTTTAGAAATGCTTTTAGGTGGGTGAGGAAAATAGGAAAATTTAATTAATTAATAAAATTGATTTTATGGTGCAACTTGAGATCGGGTGACATGTGCACAGGGGAGGTTTATCTTATTTAATTTTTAATAAAAATAATCTAATGAGGGTTTGAGAAAGAAATCACTAAGAAAACTCTATAAAAAGGATGGCAGGGGAGGAGTATGGATCACGTCTGGTTTGTGTAAGGTTATGCTGTCGGAATTTTGTCTTGACTGAATTTGTCTTGTGGGAGTTGGGATACCCAGCTTGGGTAACGAGTGGTAGCTTGACCTTGAGAGGCGATATGGGAGCTAGAATTCTCTGGTATTGTGTGCGTGGCCCCTTTTCAGCTCAAGTGTAACATCCTTCTCTTGCACACACTGAGCAAACTTGTTCTTTGAGGACACTTTCTTGTAAGTGATCCAGATTATTATACTATTGGAAATTTGATTATGATTATGAGACGTTATGAATTGATGAAATTTTATTTTGCTGTATTGACATAGACAGGTGCTATTGACTTATTTTTCTTGAGTGTGTGGGATTTTGGACCTCAAGGATGTAGAGGCATCGATGAAACACCTTGGACTTTGGATCGAGTCGGGGAGTGGACTATTGGGCTTTGATTGTTGTATATATGACATTTGTGCATCTGATTAGATGATATGATTATGGATATTATTTTTGAAATGATTTGTTGTTGATGCAGGCTGGTGATAGCTTTCCAACCAGACTCACATGTGGAGTAGCGGGGCCATGCACGATAACCAGAGACATTGAGGGAGAGGTGTGAAAAATAGCCCTGCCACAGCCTACTAGCACTCCCGCCATGGCTCGAACTATAGGTTACGATTTCCTAGTTCGAGAAGATCCAGGATGTCATGAGGGAAGATTGCAACAGTCGCTCACGATGATTCTAAGGGGTGCGCAATAAGGCAGGGTCCTTATTTCTTAGAGGCTCTTAGTCTCCCACAAGATCACCTGACGGAGTATTGACTCTAGGGGTTTTTTATGTCTACCAAGTTAGTCAAGAGGCGAGTGGCACCCTTGGAGCACATAGTGCATCCTGAAGGGCACGTCATGCGAGAAAAATAGAAAGAGGTGAGTGGCACCCTTGGAGCACGTAGTGCGTCCTGAAGGGCACGTCACGCAAGAAAAATAGAAAGAGGCGAGTGAAACCCTTGGAGCACCTGGTACATCCTGAAAGGCACATCGTGTTGATAAATAATAAGTGAATAAACCTAGATGGCCTTAGAACAAATATTGTGATAAGAAAGAGTAAAAACATTTTCCCTAATAAAATGTCGCCCAACCTAGGAAAATAAAATCTAGCTCTAAGGGATACTTGTGGAAAGAAAAATAAACAAATAAACAAACAAATAAATAAACAAATAATTATACTAATAATCATCATTAAACTGTGACAAAAGGGGGTTAGAAACTCGATTAAATTATTAAGATCAGATTATGGAGGGATTTAAAATTTTAAAAGGGAAATAATTATTTGTCACATGTGCTAATTAAAATTTTTACTAAAATGAAAAAGGGTGAAAAAGCATAAAGTCTACACTTACTAATTTGAGTTCTAGATAAAACGGGAAAGAGGGAAATTTAAAAGATTTAAGAAACTAAGGGAAAAAGGGGGAAACATAAAGAGAAAAGGGAAACATAAGGAAAACGTAGAATGACTAATTTGGCAAGGAATCTTGCCTTTAAGAAATTTCTAAATTGAACACAACTAGTAATTTAGTTAGGGGATAAGTCATTAAATTGTGTGAGGGAATATGGGGACACCTAGGAGCGATTCTAGGAATGTTTTTAGGTGGGTGAGGGAAATAGGAGTAATTAATTAATTAATGAAATCAATTTCTAGTGCAATGAAGGGGATGGGTTACACATGTACGGGGAGGATTTTTTTGAATCAAATTATTGGGAATTAAATTAAATGGAAATTTGGGAAATAAAATGACTCAGAAACTCTATATAAAGGAGGGAGAAGGAGGATAATGGATCTCTTATGTTATACGTAACATTACGCTCAGAATTTTAGACTGGAATGACTTAGCTTATGGGAGTTGGGATATCCAGATTGGTGAGGAGTGGTAGCTTGGCCTTGCAAGGCGAGATGGGTGCTAGTTGTTCTATGGTTTAGTGTGTGTGGCCCATTTGTGGATCAGGGGGATAAGGGGGAAGAAGAGTACCCTTAGGATTGGCTGGGAGGTACTGGTGAAGTCTAATCGGTCGGCAAGTAGGATCTTCACGGAGCACGCAGGACAAGGACTCAGAACAGGTGACTTGGGCTACGGTACACTTTTTTTTTTTTGTTCTACATGGTAGATTATTAGTTACCTTACACCTTCATTTATGTACTTTTAACTTAGTAAAGAAGGTTTTTGACTTAGCATTTTATTTGAGAACTTAAATTTCCATAGTCTTAAGTTCGTTGCTTGACTTGACTCCCTTGGTAATCGACCCCTGAATGTTGTGACTGTCCTATGGTTTTATTGATTTGTGATGAGTTTTCTCTTTTTACTTCTCCCTCATCCCTAGCTCATCATTCCACACCTGAGCAGTCGGCCAGGAGCCGGATCGACGGTCGTCACTTCATTTTTAATAGACCTATAGATCATGTCGCCCTGTTTTTCTGTGCATTGATGATGAGCGAAGGATGTGTTTTCCCATATGTCTACCCCATTGGTCATTTTTGGTCGAGTGATTTTCTTGCGCCTTGTAGTGATTGATTACCTCTGTGATTGTTTTTCCCTTCCTGTTGTGAACAACTTATTATCCTCTATGTTTTATCCCTGCATTGATGCATTCATGGCGAAGTAACTATGTGTTTCAATAACCTTCCTGGAAATGATGTAAGTCTTTGTTTTTAATGCATTCCTGCAAATTTACCTTACATTTTAACACATCTGGTCTACATTTTTTTTTCTGCAATTTATTAATTTTTTCCGGCGAATCTTACCCTGCGACTTTACCCTTGGTTTATGCATTATAGACTGCTAATTTACCCTTCATTTCCAATGATCTTGCACTTGTTTTAGACTGCTAATTTATCATTTATTGAATGTGATTTTACACTCTTTTTACTGTGTTTTTATCTGGAGGGTTAGACCTCTTATTTTTGTCTGGACTGCATTTTTTTTTCTTCAATGGAAGGACAATAAAATTACACTTGGAATTTTGAAAGTTTTGTGGTATCCTTTTAATACTAATCACACTCTTTGGTATTTTAGAGCTGTCACGTCATTTGGTATATAACACAAAGTACCTTTTGCATAATGAAATTGGTAGGAATGGTGTCTTCAATTGACTTTGTGATGAGATATGAAATAGAAGTATCTGATCTAGGAGTTTTGTTTTTGAGGGGACTGATATACTCATGGCTTGGCATTTTACACTTGGAAGTACAACAATAACCTTGCCTTGAATACCAACTCCTTTTTCCTTGAACACAGATGAATTTATATTCAAATGCCTTCATTTTTACTGAGTCCATTGAGTGCATTTTCTTATTATCAAACCCAACGCCCTCTTACCTTGTTAGGCAACAATTTTACCTGGGTATTGGCTATGATTTGAACGCAGTTACCCAATTATTGACATTGTCCTCACCCCACGATTTTTTGGGGATTTTACTCAGTTGTTACTAATTCACAAACAGACAAGTCTACACAGATTATCAAAGATAGGTCAACACCTCTGGAAAAAAAGTGTCTGAATGATGTAATTCAACCCTGAATCTTGTTGTCTACAATAAGACCATGTTATCATAGTAAATAAATGAATGAAAATTGAACTATCTCAACAAAAACTCAAAGAGAAAACCTTAGTATGCTTCTCCTTCTATTCTCCTCTTGTTCTTACCTTTCCTTTTTCCTTTAATAAAATTATAATTGGTTTAATTAGTTGAACTACTTTATTAGTTAAGTTAACTAAAACTCAACCAACTTTTAGTTAGGGGAAAAGTAATAAGTCATAATAAGGGTTTTAAAATAAATAATAACTAGTAGGTGGGACCCCTTGTGAATCCCTTTAGCTTGTAACAATCATAACACAACTAGTTAATTAAACAAACATTCATCCTTATGAATCCCATCATCACATTCATATTTGACAATTTATCTCAATGATATTTGCAATTATTTCCAAAATATGTTACCCATATAT
This sequence comes from Picea glauca, assembly GCA_000966675.3. Lineage (NCBI taxonomy): Eukaryota > Viridiplantae > Streptophyta > Pinopsida > Pinales > Pinaceae > Picea > Picea glauca. The sequence continues at coordinate 633,629 of JZKD02S1768946.1, read as the reverse complement.
CCAAAAAAATCATGCTGTCCAAAAATCTGAAGTCAACTGTTCTCAACAATTAATAAATAAATAAAAATAGAATCCATATTTTCCACTCTGAGATGCAATATTTCCCTTGTTGTTGTTGTCACCTTTTGATGTTTTTGAATTTTCCTTAGGTTTTGTTGAGCCTTTAGTCCTAATATCGTTGATCACATGAGAACAATCATCCCTCAAATGCATGCAGGAGGACACAAATTTTTCAAGGCCATTAGACAGTGAGGAAGGGGCAACAATGGATTTTCCTTTGTCAGGGACATGGTAGGCCTCAGTTTTCAACCTTTTACTCACATGGAAAGAATGAAATAGTGAGTGGACAAGGGCATATTGGACAATCTTATTGATAGGAAAGGGAGAAGGTAAAGACAAATTGGGCCAGACACAATGTTGGGAGACTATAGGGTGGACAATCTTTTGCCATCTATCATTTTTAGGAACCTCGGGTTGCAATGAGACATGAGGGGGAATCAGAATACCAGGGACCTGTGGGGCTTGGAAGGGACTCATTTCAGGCCTAGGTTGGACCACTCCTTGCCCAATCCAATTAAAAAACCCAACTTGAAATAGCTGGCCTAACTCTTGCGAGTCTGCATCAAAGTGTATGGATAATCTTGGCCTTCTTGGGCCTCTGTTCCAATTACCTCTTCCTGGGTTACCTCTTCCATGACTACCTCGTTTGAAAAAAATCATTCTTGTATGCATAATTGATTAGAAAATATTTCCTTTAACAACGATACATGACAATTCTTTTAAAAATATGACATAAATTTTGTCTCAACAACATATCAGACTCATGCAATCCAATCCATACAAGTTGTTTAATCGTTGTCAATGAGAAGGGGGTGAAAAAAGGTTCTAGGATATGCGAGGGGTTGTATTGAGAGAAAAAATTTAAAATGAGGGGGAAAAGATCACGATTAGTGCTCATAGACAACAAGTAATGAACTGTAATGTAAACCAAACAACATATCACTATAATCCATTCATGTGATCTTAAACTGTTACAACACAGAGTTCCTCTTATCTATAATCAAATCTTAGGAACATGGAGTGCATAATGGATATGGGAAGCCGAGTGGATTTTAATTAGCGAAAAGTGAAATAATGGTAGGGGAAAAGAGAAGATATTGTTCATAAAATGAATTAAGTAATCCATAAAACAATTTTGTATTTCATGCAAAACAATCCAATTAACAATTATTGTGTATAATTTAACCATTACTATGTGTTAAACTTACTCATTATTCTCATTTAAATCCTTAACACCTTCAATCAACACAATGCCATCTTACTCAAAACAATATGCCTTCCAACAACCTGTATAAGAAATCTGTTTCCTCTCACTTCTCCATTTAATATTTAAAAAAAATTCTAATGAACACAAAACCATTTGTTTCAACTATGTTCAACATAAAAACCATCAACCACTTTCCATAAATTATTTTCTGAAATAAAACACAGGCACAATTTCTTTTAAAATTGTGCCCGATTCCATTTCTCTAATCAATTTAACAATTAAATTGCAATGAAACCATGCTATTATAAAACCCGTGCCCATTTCTGACATGATGTGCGATATCCATAAAGCATACACAAAATAAAACCAAGTGACAACTATCACGATTTTAAGTTACAATTATCCCGATTGGCAATTAAAACACATAGTAACAACAACCATCATTTCAATTTATACCTTGTTGTAGGAAACACACAGCCCAATGCATAATGCAAAGAGGCATACTCCCAATCAAACCATAAAACAATGTTGAGTTAAAAATACAACTTTTACAACACAAGAGGCAGTGACCGCATGCCCATTTCGTTTATCGAATCAATCAATTAACCATGTTGAGCTATCTATTCGACTATTATAATACATAATGCAATGATTAAATAAAAACCACTGTCAGTGCTATTCCATCAAATCTGTAATTAACTCGATCAACAAGGATGAAGCAATAATCAACACTAATGGAAATACTACCCAACAACTATAACATTCAACCAGATGAGTAATAGATTGTGACTATTGAGTTAATCAAAATCAGGCTCGGTTGCAACGAAAACAAGAAAATAGTTGAGGGTTTGGTCGATCATTGAAACACAAGGAGACTGGAGTCGACCATATCAATAGCATGGTGAGAACCCTTCAAAACAACACAGTGGACATACAAGACATATAAGAATTAACTTGTATGAAATGGTGACAATTTACACTAGGTAGGAGAGACTATGAACAGAGAAGAAGAGACTCCTTACTGGCCAGTAATAATCCCGAGAACACGCATGGGTATAACCCTGGTGGTTTTCCCAAAAACTGAATAATGTTGGTAAAAATGAAGAGTCGTGTAATGGAAACCAACCCTAAATAAAGCATATTGGCATAATAGCCATCATAACCAATTGTGCAGAAACCGAAATCATACACAAGTCCATGACCAGGCGAAAATGATAGCAATGATCCAAGGTGGTTCAAAATCAAACACATCAACCCCATAACACCAAAACTATTGGGTATGTTTACAAGAATTGTTTGTATATGGAAAAAAAGTTTGTACCGAATGAAACCCTTCAACCAAAATCCATAAGACAAAAAATATACTTCATGGCTTCCACCACAAAGAATCATCAATGAAATCATGACTTCAACTATCCAATTATTTTCATTTATAGTGAATACACACAACCAACCATTCCAAAGAAATATCACAATTTTACATAGTTTCCAGTATCAAGAAAAGCACATACCAATACATCACTGAGCCAATATCTATTTCATAACCAGAGCGAGTTCATGGATGGTGAAAAAGACATACTTGTAACCAAAAAGCCTTAAAAACATGATCTTGGTCGAGCAATTCTTTACTCGCCTGAAAATTGGAGCTTAACCACAACGAAACACAATTGAACAATAGACAATATAGGGTGACGACCAGTGGGAGAGGTATGGAGTGATTTGCAGTAAATGCATGTTGCTTCCATCCTCTACTCATTCAATTACTTAGTACATGCCAGCCAACCCTCTATTAATCCATTCAATTAATCTATGCATCGAAACTAACATCCATTACTTTCCAAGTGTGCCACCCCATATCACATTAAACATTGCCAAACATACCATAACGCATATCAAACGTTCCTTCATATAACATCAATACATCGTATAGCCATTAAATTTGTTAGCTAGGACTAACAATAATCATTTTAATTTTATTTGCATATAATGTAGCATAAGATAGTATAGTATAAGATAGCTCCTCTAGATTTATTTCATATTTCCTTTATCTTTTGTCATGAATAACATGTGTTTTGTGCATGTGTAACATGTAATAGATCATGGCGCCAATAGCATTGAAATAATAGTTCACATAAGCCATCATGACATGGAGTTGAGAATTTAGAGTAACAAAACCCACACATAGCATGCATTATCCATCTGCTATTTGTCACAAATAGAACCAGTATTTCATCATCTATCATGTAGATCCCTGTAATCATCATTGAACAACACCATAAAATGTATAACAATATTATCTTTGATCTCCCAATCTACAAGGGGGTCCCACCTACTAGTATTATATATATCATTAGCTTATAATAATAGAATTTTAGCAATACTTTGCGGGCGAAATCCTCATTGCAATTTTAATCGTCAACAACAGTGTTTCACACGAACTCTTAATGATAAAACTGATGTACAAGAATGTAATGACTCACCAATGCAAGGATTATAGTGATGTAGGAAGTTAATGGTGTATGTTGTAAATGTGTTAATGGAGAACAAACTCTATGATTGCAGAAGTTAGAAGGATGCATATCAAGATGTAGTTTTATTAGTCAATTCTTTATTAAATTGCCAAGATGAATAATTGTAGATTTGTTTGCGTTAACTTGATGGATGCGAGATTACATGAGAGACCCCAGAATGTATGTCACTTATCACACATTGGATTTTATTTTAATTAATGATTGATTAATTAGCGCGCCTAGAAATTAAATAGAATTGCGCCTCAAAATTGTTTTTTCTAGATAGATTGTATGTCAGCTCTCTTGCGCGCTCGTAAATTTAAGGTTGATTAAATTAATGTCTAAATATTAGATTATCTGGTTGTGCGTGGTGAAAAGATGCTAATTATAGGTTGTTTTTTATTTATTTATGCTCCTTGCAAATGTTGAATCAATGATGACTAATTCTCGCTCGCATTGAAGGTTTGTGTTACATGTGTCAGTTTGGTAATGTTGCGTTTGGTTGATTGATGTTTTCCTTTAGCTTAGTAGGCATGATATTTCTTGTGTCAAGCAGGATGTGTAAATATTTGTGTTCCTCAAAATATTCGCCAACCTTGACACCTTGAATGGTAAAAATCGATGGGAACCTGGGCTTGAGCATTGCTTATGTGTCCTAGAGGTCCTAACCTTGCAGGGTAGGACGGGCGGGTAGTTGTTTATATCTTTCGTGTGATTGATGGTCTTCTATTGTATCCAACTGCATGATGTGCTAGTGTGCTAGGTCATTATGGTTGTTTGTTGCATGATTTTTGTGTGTTGGGTTCGCCGTCGTGTTGCGATGTTTGAGTGTAATGTCGTTTTTACTTCCTGCAAAAAAAACAAAAACAATTGTACTGATTGTGTGAGGCATGTTGTTGTAATGACAGGGTTTGTTACATTTTTACTACTTCCCATTTATTAGGGCCCATTGTAACATCCCTCTCTTTCCAGCTCATGTTATCAACTTATTCTTTGAGAAAAATTCTGTTCAAGTGATCCTGTTATAGTACATGGTTATTTGTTTCGCTTATGGAATTTTATGATGATGTTAATGGTTGTGATTTATTGTCATTGATATATGTGTATTGACAAATTTTATTGACTAGTTTACATGAGTTTGTAGGACACGTTCTAGATTGTGGATGTCGCTAGAATCAATGGACCTCCTTGGACTCTGGATTGACTTAGGGAGTGGATTGTATTTTGTTTGAGTATTTCATTTTACACATATGTGAGAGATGACTGATTTAGTATGATTATGTATATAGTTCAGTGACAGTGTTTTGTTAATGATTGCAGGTTGGCAAATACTTACTAATATGACTCACATAAGGAGTAAAGGGGCCATTCGCATAAACCATTTACTGAGGGAGAGGTGTGGTAGTGTCAATGTCACATTGTACTAGCATTGTCATTGTGGCTCTAATTGTATGTTAACGATTACCTAGTTCGAGAGGTCCACGATGTCATGTGTAACAACCCTGCTTAAATAGATGTATAGGATTATTAATTATAATTAAATTAATAATCTAACTATCCTAAAAGTTAGCTAAACAATAATTATTTCTTAAATAATATTAATTAATTAATTATTATTAATTACTTATTCATGTCTGTCAAGGATTAATTAATTATTATTTGACTCATTAATTAATTAGGTAAAGAATTAAAGGGGTTAATAAGTTTAGTTTGTTAAAGACTTACGTATTCGGGAAGGGATAGGACATTAAATATAAGGATAAGATATTAATAAGGGATAAGATAAGATAATAAATATGAAAGGATAAGATAATAAATACGAAAGGATAAGATAATAAATAAATGGATAAGGAATGTAATGAAAGAGCGGGAGTTGATGAAGGGGGAATATGATGGGGAGAGACTTACGGTGGAAGGCATTCTTTTGGGAAGAGGATCATCATTCTACGCGGGGGGAATTTTTATTTTGGGGGGCTTCTCTTGGATTTGCACAGAGGAGAGTTTGAGTTCTATAGTCGGGAAGGATTAGTACAGGGGGCACCGGTTTGCTAGGGGTTTTGGGCATGGGGGCCAGGATATCCATATGGTATCCTAGAGCTAGGAAGTTGTCCTAGTTGGCAAGGTGGAAACTCGGTTTTGGGCAGTGTTTGACACAGTTCAGCAATGAACAACCAAATCGACGGGGGAATTAGCATCAGGGAGAGGTAATTTAATTATTCTGTTTGAGTAATTATTATGCTGAGGATAAAATTTAAATGTTTTTGTCGTTTTATCATATTCTCATATGTTTGTGATTGAATTATTTTAGTATAAGAAAGAATTATATGCTAAATTAGAATTAAATTTTGTATTTTTTTTATGGCTACTACATCATGAGGGCAGACTGAGACAGTTTCTCCCGAATATTCTAAGGGGTGTGAAATAAGTCAGAGTCCTTATTCCTTAGAATACCTTAGTCTCTCATAAGGTCACCCAAATGGAATGTTGACTCCAAGGGTTGGAAAACTACTAAAACCAATCAAAGGAGAGTGGTACCCTTGGAGCACGGAGTTGCGTCTTGAAGGGAATGTCATGTAAATAAAACTTAAGTCAATGAATCTAGGTAGCCTAGAAAACCTTGAGAGAATAATTAAACCTTGAAAAATCTTTAGTCCTTGTCGGATTTAATTAATTAATTATAAATCCCAAATGAAAGTCTAAGCCTATTTAAGAAAAATGAAGCCTAAGTCTAAGTTCTTGTAAGGAGATTAAACTAAATTATTAACTAAATTAGAAAGGAAGGAGGTAAATCAATTTAATAATTAAGTAAAATAAAATAAACCTAAAGATATTATTTAATACACATGTGTTCAAGAAAATACCAAATTGGAATTTAAAATAACAAAGGAATAAAGATGAGGGAATATGTGTGTGCATAGAATGGTATCTAGATTCTAGCTACCACTAGTTTAACTAGAATAAGATTCTTATTTAACTCAACTCAGATTAGTAAGGTGTCAGTCATTAAATGGGAATATAGGGAATAAAGAGACAACTAGGAGTGATTTAAGGAGTGCACTTGGGAAATGTGAGGGAAATTGACTTTTAATTAAAATAAAATATGGAATTACTTTTTATACCCAACTTGATGGTTACCTAAATCCCTGGTTGTGTGTGTGTGTGTGTGTGTGTGTGTGTGTGTGTGTGTGTGTGTGTGTGTGTGATGATGATGATGATGATGGTGGTGATGATTAACGCCCACTAAGACCGAATTAGTCTATCAGACCTTAAGAGGGTAAGTGATTACTTGCGATTATTTAGAATTTTGTTTATGTGCTCGAAAAGCATTAAGAGAAGCTTTCCAAGATCATTGTACTTTTGTTGAGTTAAGAGGTTAGAAGGTTGGTAGTGTGAAAAATATTTTGAAAATGAGATCTAATATGGGTATATGATGGATAATATAAGAGAAAGTGTTTTTCATCTTCAACCTTCTTAGTGTCACAAAGTTGACACACTCTTTCATCCCATGACATTTTAGGAATTGACCAATGCCCAGTTTCACTATGGAGCTCGTGAGAATTTGTTCTTATCTTAACAATGCTTATTTTTGTTTTTACACTTGGAAAAACAAACATACAATTTTGATCTTCTAGATTAGGGTTGATTACATCCTTATATTACCTTAATTTGTTTTTCCTCTAACTCTTTATCACATCACATTTTCTACCTAAATTTTTATTTGACGTTTTTTTAATAGTATCTTTATTTTGCAACATGGTGTGTTCCATGATTCCCCAATAGTTTAGCCAAGACCAAGCATCTTTATGATATCCTTGCTTGAGTCAATGGTAGTTATGACTTGATTTTGAAGCAATTTTAGGAATTCATAGCCATGTTCTCAATGGGGGAGAGGCTTGTTTCTAAAAGAAGGATGGGATAGGGCCTATTTCTTTTAATTTTCAGATTATAGGTTATAAAATTCTTTTTTATTTTCTCTATCTTTCTCCAGGATTCATGAGAGATACTACAACCCTAGACTTCACATCCATAAATAATAACATGTGTTACAAGAGTCCCAAAGAGGAGTTTATTCTTATTCCAACTCCAAAAATCAGCTGATTTATAATTGCTTTCAAGCCCATAATAAGATTTCCATCCCCCAATAATCCTTTTCTCAATGCTATAATTCCAATTGAGCTTGTGATGAATATCAATTCCAATATATTTTTATGAAGTCACTTCCTCCAAGTTGTTGTTTTCATATACCATGGTATCATAAGAGATCTTATTGTATTTAATAATCATGACCTTAGTCTTATTAGTATTAACAGTCATAACCATATTAGAGCAAAAATCCTTGAGGATTATATATATATATATAATAGGAGAGTAATTGAACCATGACAAAAAAATTATCACCTATGTAATATGTGTCTAAGATGTCTTTTACTTAAAGGGATTAAATGCATCTATGTATTATTGATTTCACAACATAACTTATAAAATATTGAAGACTTGAGGTTACAGTTGGAGTGTCAATGTTAATTATTAATATTATTAATTATTATATTTAGAGTTTCAATTTATAATTAAATTAATTATGATATTAGTATAATATTAATAGAAGGATGTTAAACCAATAATTTAATCTTCATTTAAATAAATATTTTATGTTGATGGGTTTTTACTTTTATTGATCCACATATTGAAGTAAAGTAGGGATTAATGATTAGTGCATTTAAGCTTTTGATTTCATAGGGCCAGACTTAGAAACTTGTTGAAAAGTTAGAAGTTGTATATTGTGCAATTGTTAATTATGATGCTCGCTCATACAAATGCGTTTGTTATTGGCTTATTTTTCTGGTGACCTAGAGTTTTTGCAAATTGGTTTGTTATCAACAGAACTAGATGCCTGCTCATTCCTTTGAACAATTGTCAGTCTTGAGACCTTAAATGGTCAAAATAAATTGGATGAATCCTGGAGTTGAGCATTGCTTATGTGTTTTGGAGGTCATAACCATAGAAGATAGGTTGGGCGGGTATTTTTTCTTATGTTATCATCATGTGGAATGGTTGTTGAATGATAGTGACATTGCTTTCAGTTTGATTATGATGATATTGATTGTGGTTATTAAATTACATTGTGACATGTTTCACTTGTCCTAACATTTTTTCAATAAATTTTTAATTACCTCTTTTGTACATCACTAATTGTTGTCGTAACAGTGAGTTCATTACATATGGTATCAAAGATGGTTCAACCCTATGAATTTAGACTTTTATGCCTTCCCCTGTGTTCAACTTATGACTTAGACCTTATCGCTAATTAAAATTGAAATTTCTTCATCCAGTTAATCATGGTTAGAGGATTTTGTGGAGGTAAACAACATGTTTCTAGGGGAGGAGGTGTGATGCCTCCAGTGGAATCCATGACAGAGAGGTATAACCCCAAGGGAGAAGAATTTCATTGGGAAATATCAAGTTGTTGTGGGAGATGTGGTTGGTTTGATGAGATCCTTTCAGAGGATGTCAGAGGCCAGGATTAACCAACTAGATATAGATGAGTCCAGAGAACCGGTACCCAATGAGGGTTCACAACTTGCTCCAAATGGTAGTGGTAGTATTCAAAGAGAAATCCCAGAGAAGGTGACATTTATCGAGTTCATGGGTGACACAAATGCCTTAGTCACCAAGACACAGTTGGAGAACATGGAGATGTTCTTTTAACTTCATGACTACACTTCCAACATGAAGTTTTGCATGGAGGTATTTTAGCTTAAGGGGATTTATCTTCTATGGTGGAAGATTCTCCTACCTCAACTAAACATGGTCGTCGAAGTTGTTTCATGGGAACTATTCGAGGAACGATTATGGGAGAGGTATTTCTCAGGGAATTCATTGAGCTCTATCTTAATGAGTTCAATGGCTTATAACAGGGTGGTAATGTAGTGACGGAGTATGAGGCCATGTTTATGGAGCTACTTCGGTATTCCCCACATATGAACACAGAGAAGATAAAGGTCAACAAGTTAGTGTTTGGCCTTAACTTCAACATTCATTCGAAGGTGAGGATCCTAATGCCTCAGACATTCCATGATGCAGTAAATAAGGCTCTCATAGCTAAGGAAGTGTTGACCAGTGGGGGTTAGGGAAAAGACTCCTACAAGATCGACTGGACAAATGACATCCAGAGCGTATAAACATTAGACACTAGCCAAAAAATCATCAGGGTATCGAGATATGTCTAGAGGAACAATGTTCAGAACACCATGATGACCGAGCCCTTTGCAAACTCCTTACATAGTACCATCACATCAACAACATTGTCACCCGCAACAACATCAATTTAGGCATGTTCAAAAAAACATACCAGGATCTCAGACCAGTCACTTCTGCCTCAAGGACTAGGAGTATTGGACCAAAGATTCTATGTTGGAAATGTGGAGAGCCACATTACCAGTGATACTATCATATTGGAAAGACCAGAGCGGTCGGTTCAACAGGACTCACTACAGTGGGAGATTTTGGCAATACCCTCAAGATTCATGCAGTGTTGAATGACCGCCAAGCCGAGCACCATTCCACTATGCTAGATACGCCAGGTACAATCACTGACTAAAATTTTAGTATTTTGATAGACTCAGGTGCTACAAAGAGATTTATTTATAATGCATCGCTAAAGAGATTTAAGGTAAAGTAAGTCAAGAAGGATGAGTTTAATTACATAGAAATGGCTTCGAGTGCCAAACAGAAGGTTCGAGGAAGGGTTATGGACTATATCATTAACTTGGGATATTTTGTAACAAAGTCCGACCTATATGTCACGATCTTAGGATCTTATGACATAGTGATCAGTATGGGCTGGTTGGAATTTCATGATGTGATACTCAATTGTAATATGAAATGATTAATTTTCACCAATGATGTGGGATAGAGAAGAGTGATTGTAGGAAGACACCAAGGAGTTTCCTTGAGGTTCATTTCTTCCTTGCAACTACATAAGAACATGTGCAAGGGATATAAGTTATATGCAATCTTAGAGCTAGAAGACAAGGGAGAGCAGAAAGGATTAGAAAACCTTCTGGTAGTATGAGAGTTTGTTGACGTGTTTCTAGAAGAGTTACCAAGTTTTCCACCAAAAAGAGAGTTGGACTTTATCATCGACTTGAAACCTAGAACTGAACCGATAGAAAGAACGCCCTATAGAATATCAAAACATGAGTTACAACAGTTGAAAATGAAGTTGAAGGAGTTGTTGGACTTGGGAATTATACGTCCAAGTGTGTCACCTTGGACTGTGCTTGTTATTTTCATAAGAAAGAAAGATGGATAATGGAGACTTTGTATTGACTACGGTCAGCTGAACAAGGCGATGATCAAGAAATAGTATTTGTTGCCAAGAATAGATTATCTATTTGATTATATGAAAGGAAAGACGATATTTTCAAAGATCAAATTGATATCAGGATATCACCAGTTACGAATTAAAGAGGAAGATATCCCTAAGACCTCATTCAAGACAAGGTTCATACACTATAAGTTTACAGTTTTACCATTCAGACAGAAAAACACCCCAGGGGTATTCATGAGTTTAATGAATGGGGTGTTCCGTGAATACTTGGACAAGTTTGTTCAAGTATTCATTGATGACATACTGATATATTCTCGAATGACAGAAGAACATGACAAAATTTAAGCTTAGTACTACATTTTTTACAAGAAAACAAATTATATGGGAAACTGTCGAAATGTTCTTTTTACCAACCGAAGATTCATTACTTGGGGCATGTTATATTTGATGAAGGTATAGTTGTTGATTCAGTGAAAGTAGAGGATATTATGAAATTTCCTACGCCAACAAATGTACAAGAAGTACACATATTTATGGGTTTAGCGAGATATTACCGACAATTCATCAAAGGTTTTTCAAAAATAGAAAATCTGAGCATGGAATTGCAGAAGAAAAACAAGAAGTTTTTATGGAGCAAGAAATGTGCAGAATCATTTCAAAGTCTCAAGGAGTTGTTAACGATAGCGTCGATACTAGAAGTCCCTGAAATGGACAAGGAATTATTAATGTGCATGAACGCATCCAATAAAGGTTTAGGCAGAGTATTGATTCAAGACAGTCGAGTGATTTCTTACATATCAAGGAAATTAAGAAAGCACGAGGAGAAATACGCAATGAATGATTGGAGTTGTTGGCCATTGTATATTCTTTGAGAGTTTGGAGACACTATCTGATTGGACATAAATTCTAATTAGAGATAGATAATTGTGGATTGCAACATATATTTACGCAGAGTGACTTGAACGCACGAAAATGACATTGGTTAGAAATACTTATTAAATATGACTTTGAGATTACTTACATAAAGGGTACGGTGGGTAGAGTGGCTGATGCATTGAGTCAGATACTATGCATATTCTCGGTAATACCTATTTAGATAAATATTAAAGAAAATATTCTAACTATACAGATCGGTGATGAATTGTACAAGGAGGTTAAGGAAAATACTGGACAAGACACCATGATGTTACCAAGGTTTGAAGGTTATGCATTAGGCAATGATAGATTGATGAGGTGTATGTTGATATTATGGTAGCTTCCATAGGTATTTACCTCCACGTGTAAACCTGATGAGAATAGAATATTCTGGGGAGCAAGAAGAAACCCTAATTAGTTGGATAATAACCCTAGAATACAAGTTGGCTCAAGAGGATAATTTGTATTAGGTTATTGGCCTCCAAGAGAATAATTCAACTAAAGGAAATATAATATACTAAGTAAATAGGCACCCAGAATGAGAAGTCGGCCCAGGTAGTTTGCCATTCTTAGTATAAATATAGGAGGCTAGTCTTCATTTAGGTAGGCATTCTCAGAACTAGAGAAGCAACACTTGTGCACACTGCAATTGGCCAGTTTGTGCACAATTTTGGAGGAGAGATTTCATTGTAGTTGTTGCAGCTAGCAGATTTCGGTTTTGGCTTGAACTATCTATTGGTTATGGTTTGGATTCTCTAATCAACTCTTGTTACTCTTTCTTGGTGTGCTATTCTTGGATATAGATGCAAAACCCTTTGTTTGGCTATATAGCCTAGGGTTTGCTTCCGAAATGATTCTCTGTCAAGGTTAAGGTGATCAGGGGTGGCTTTGGTCTATGGTTGGGTGATAATAGTGATATTTTCTATGGTTAAATGAGCACATCCATTATATTCTAATAGGTTATGGGCCCACACCTCCTTCATTTAGTCTAACCATTGGAAGGGAGCATAGCCATAAGGATACCAAGCTTTTTGAAGAATTGTCGCTAGGGTTTCTAGCAGGAGAAGTTACTAAAGAATTATCGCTAGGGTTACTAGCAGGTATAGTTGCGAAAAACCTAACCCTCTCATTGAGGCACCTTAAGCGAAGGGATTGACCTAATTTCTAGATAGACTATTTCTCCCTATCTTAGCACATCTCTCAGTACTCTCAGCAAGCCAAGACGTCAAGTCTGAGTTTTTGGTCAAATCTAGGGTTGACCAAGTCAAAGAAACCATGACTTACTCTAGGAATTCAGAAAACAAGTTAGATGGGGATTATAACTTCATAACATGGAAGACAAGGATTGACCTCATCCTTTCCAAGAATAAAGTTGGATATTGTGAAAGGAAAGATCGTGGAACCAGAGTTTGAAGAAGGAAAAGAGAAGGAACCATAGAACGTTGCAGTTATGGAGAAGTTCAGAGACAATGACATCAGTGCCATGAGTATCATAGGGGACTCTATAAGATATCACTTGATACCCTACATCTCCCTTATTGACTCATCTAAGAAGATGTATGATGCCCTAACAAACCTCTTCTCAGTCAGAAACACTGGACAAGTAATGAGTCTATATAAACCTCTTCTCAATCAGAAACATTGGACAAGTAATGAGTCTGAAGAATGAGCTCCGTGACATGAAGATGAATGATTATGATAACATAGCATCATAATTTGTGAGAATATATCAGTTAAGAGATCAACTACAAGCTATTGAAGAGATCATTTTAGAAAAGGAATTGGTAAACATAGTATTCAATGTTCTTCCCAAGACATGGGATGCATTTTCCGCAAGCATGAACACAAGGAAGGGGTATCCTACATTTGAATAACTTTGGAATTGTTGTGCACAAGAAGAATCAAGGATCAATGAAAAAAATAAACTACAAAAGAAGTACAATGATCAATCCTTCATAGAAAGGGTCAAGGATTTTAGGAATAAGAAGAAGTTTGGCTCCAGGAAGAAACTAAATCAAGAGAAATATATTTCAAGAATACAATGCTTCAATTTTCTAAAGGATGGTCACTACAAGAATCATTGTCCCGATTTAAAGAAAATGAAGGAAACACATGGAGCATCAATTTTCGAATAAAGGGAACCCTCAAAGAAATCCAAGCAGGACAAAACATACTTCTTCTTCTAAGACAAGGTAACATTACTCTTCATAGTTCTTGTATATACCATATATTTTTTACATATCTTGCATATCCATTTGTTATAAGATAACATGTTCAAAGAGAAACAATACCTATGGAAGAACAACATGAAAAGGATTTATATCACAATGACCATAAGACAAGGAAATCCACATGAAAAGATGAAGTACATTGACAACCCCTGGTAACGATTCATGTGGAAGCTATTACATAAGTAACAACTGCAAGATAAGATGAAATCATAATCAATATTGAAGAAACCGAGAAGAATTAAAGAGAAAAATAAGTCATCAATCAAGAGGAAATTGGAAAAAAGGTTTGTGACACTTTGCAGAAGGCAATAAGGATGCAGACGAAAGTGTGGATTCTGTTAGATGGAGGGAGCCGATTATATATTCCAAAAGAAGAACATGGATTCATACATAAAGAAAGGATTAGGAGGGAGATAATCCTATGATGTATTGAATATGATGAAGTATATATCCATGGTAGTGGCCATGAAAAGAAGCACATGTTCAATTTGACTTTAGAAGAAGCCTTAAATTATCCCTAATTGTCCATCCACATCCATCATCCTATGATGAAAGGAAGAAGTTGGAATCTTCGGAGCATGGAATCCATAGAAAACTCCATGGACCCAAGAGCTAAAGAGAAACATGAGGAAGAACATGAAGATTCCAAGAAAGAAATAAAATCCATAGAAACCAGTCATTGTATCAAGAATCATAAGATTATCATCCTGATATGAACCCACTAAAATCAATCAAGCAGAGAAACTGAAAGTTGTGATGAAGAATAGTGTATGGAAGACTTATGAATGAAAGAATTGTGAGATCAAGAACTAGAGGCTCTCCCAGATGGAGGGAGATGAATATGATGATTGTTTGTTCTAGTAAACCAGATATACCTCTACATGATCCATTATATCTTCCACAATATCCATGGTTTGGAGTTTACATCAGATGAATGCAAAGATTGTTCTCCAAAATAATTGAAAAAATAGTGTATACCAGAAACCTTAAGTCTTTGAGGTATACCAGAAAGAGAACCTTGTCTACAGATGAAAGAAGACAACTCAGTGGAAAACCTCCAATCCACAATAGAAGCGTGGTGAAAATCTTTCTATAACAGAGATATTGTATCATAATAGTTACTTAGAAGCCCAGGAAGATGGATTGCTAATCCATGACAACCTCTCATGATGACATAAAAAGTGCCACATGGATATGTTCCATTTTGATCCCTAGCATGATGTTATGAACTAGAAGGAAACAAAAGAGTTGAATTCAACTATGATATACTAGAATGATCAGAGTTATATGAAGCCTCTAGAAAACTAGTGTTCCAAAAAGACCGAAGTACATTGAGATCAAGAATTACATTCTCCGTGATGAAGTCTAGAAAGGAGAAGTGGTTCTCCAATATATATCTTCATAGATGAGCAGATAAGTAGACATTTTGGTAAAGCCTCTATCCAAGAAGAAAGAGTTTTGCATACTCAAGCTGGAGCTCGTGGAGACAACTTCCTTATTGAAAAAGGAAGAGATGACTCCCAGGTTGGGAGGGAGCAATGATGTGTTATTGATTTATGGAAATTCATTTTTCAAGTTCAAAAAATGGTCTAGGATTAGCAGTTCCTTTCCAGTTTGGAAAGGTGTTTGAGATTTATGACGGAGAGACATTTTCCAGTTCAGAAAATTTTCCACATTGAATGGTCATTTTCGTAATGAAAATGGTTTGATGGATTGTTGATGTACCATAGACATTTATTCCCCTTGTGGTTAACATGGGGAATGGTCTAGAGTAGTCTCTCTTCTTGAAGGTCACTGTCAATAGTGGTCAAGAAGACTAGTCCACCTCATTGGACAATCATTCTTTCGAAGCTCACAGTTGTGAGCAGTTTCAAGGAATGGTCCATTTTGGAGGTTGGTGCAGGATAGTAATTTACTTAGGAAATGGTTTGGACAGTCATTCCCTAGGGAAGATTCATTCTCTCCAGGTTGCACTTTGTTTACTATCGAAGGAATGGCCCAGATAGGCAAATGGTCTAGGTTCAACTATCAGGTATAGGCATTCCTTAGGATATCTTCATTCTTTCTAGGTTGCACTTTGTTTAGTGCTAGAGGAATGGCCCATATAGGTGAATGGTCTAGGCTCTGAAATTGGGACAGTTATTCTTCCTTTCTTGAGAAGAATTGTCCAGATAACTCATTGTTGATGTTTTATTTTCTTAGGGAAGATTCTCTTCCAGATCTCACAGATGTGAGTGGAAGAATGGCTCAGATGATTCAGTTTATATATCATAACAATGTTTTCTATGTGGGTTGATGATATGATTATTATGGAGACTGTATTTCTTCGGACAATAGATGTATACTACTGTAGTGGATGTGTTCCACTGATTGTGACTATATGTCATTGATCAAGTATTTGTATTCTACTTGGTGTGGCAGTGTACCACTATATTGTAGTTGTGTACTACTATGTATAGACACAGTTGTTTTATATTAAATAACATTGTTCTGATCACCTCGAAGACTATCAGTAGTGTTGGAAATGATTATCAACTAGATGGATGATCAATGGACATAGATTTCTCAGAAGGAAAATGGTTCAGAACATATATTCTTCTAGGACATATGTCTGGATTAGAAGAATGTCTCTTGTGTCACTCTATGGAGTGAGTGACTTATCCAGCACCATGTCTGATTACTCAGATGGAGTATGGTTTCGAGAGATGATGTAGCTGATGACATTGATAGTGATGATGGCACTCATGATCTAGTCATGAGATAGTCTATATGACTATGTTGATGCTACTGGGTAAATGATATGTTTGTGCTCAAGACCATTACCTTCAAATACCTCCCTAGCTAGGAGGGAGTGTTGATATTATGGTAGTTGCGGGAGGTATTTACCTCCACGTGTAAACCTGACGAGAATAGAATATTATGGGAAGCAAGAAGAAACCCTAATTAATTGGCTAATAACCCTATAAGACAAGTTGGCTGAAGAGGATAATTTGTATCGGGTTATTAGCCTCCAAGAGAAGAGGTCGACTAAAGGAAATATAATATACTAAGTAAATAGGCACCCAGAATGAGAAGTCAGCCCAAGCATTTTTCCAGTTTTAGTATAAATATAGGAGGCCAATCTTCATTCTCGAAGGAATTCTCAGAACTGCAAAAGCAACACTTGTGCACACTGCAGTTGGCCAGTTTGTGCGCAAGTCTGGAGGAGAGCTTCTGTTGCAGCTGTTGTAGCTAGAAGATTTTGGTTTTGTCTTAGACTATCTCTTGGTTATGGTTTGGACTCTCTGATCAGCTCTTGTTACTCTTTCTTGGTGTGCTATTCTTGGAGAAATATGCGCCACCCTTTGTTTGGCTATCTAGCCTAGGGTTTTCTTCTGAAATGATTCTCTATCAAGGTTAAGGTTCTCGAGGGTGGCTTTGGCCTATGGTTGGGTGACAATAGTGATATTGTATATGGTTAAATGAGCACATCCATTATATTATAATAGTATAATAACAAGATTTACGAATCTCCTAATGATGAATTGAGAAAATTGATCTTAAGAAAAGATCATAGAGAAGTGTACATGGTTCATCTAGGAGTCACGAAGATGAGGGAAGACCTTAAGCTCTTATTCTTATGGAAAGGAATGAAAGCAGACATAGTTAGTTACATGGAAATATTTCTATAACGTCATCTAGTGAAATATGAACATAGACATTCGATAGGATTATTACAGCCACACGTTATTCTAGAATCAAAGTGGCAGGTCATTTCGATGGACTTTATAGTTGGATTTCCACTGATGGCAATGAGACATGACTCGATTTTCATGGTAGTTGACACTCTGACGAAGAGTGCACATTTTATTCATGTACGTAAAAAGTATCAAGTGCTATACATAGCTAGAGGTTTTTTCAACGAGGTTGTACGGTTACATGTTGTACCAAGAAGGATCATATCTGATCGAGGATCGACGTTTAAATGACAATTTTGGACTAGTTTCCAAGAGGTTTGGGAGCACAACTGAACTTTAGTACAATGTATCACCCTGAGATAGATAGGTAGATAGAAAGGACGAACCAAATTTTGGAAGATATGTTGTGTATGTCTATAATGGACCAACATAAACATTGGGAGGATTTCTTTCCACTAGTAGAGTTTGCATACAACAACAACTATCAAAGTACCATTAAGATGGCATCATTTGAGTTTCTTTATGGGCGACCACGTTGGATGCCATTGAGCTAGGATCGACTAGAGGATAGGTTTTTGGTGGGACCAGAAGTGATCCAAGAAATAGAATCGATAATACAAAGGATTAAATAAGCACAAGATCGACATAAGATTTATGTTTATGTGCATCGCGTTGACTGCATCTATGAATTTGGCGAACGAGTTTTCTTGTGGGTGAATCCACACAAGAGTTCAATCAATTTTTGAAAGGGTTATAAACTCTCTCCTCGATTTGTGGGATCTTTTGAAGTTGAATCTATTTTTTGAAGTTGATTCTTTGAGGCATATGCATGATGTTTTTCATGTATTTGTTTTAATACATTATGTTAGTGATCCTATGCATGAGATTGACATGAGTTATTTGCAGGTGTCATATGAGGATGCACTCATGGTAGAGCCAATCCGCATTCTGGACCATTGCATTCAACAACTATGATGTCGAATAGTCGATCAGGTCAAGGTCCAGTGGGAAAATTATAGTCCACACTCAGCGACATGGGAGGACGCATATGATATGCGTCAGTAGTTTCTTTACTTATTTGATAGATTAAACATATAGATCTTGTCAGAAAATTTTATTATTTCATTTTATATACTATACAACTTTGGGATAAAGTTTAAAACAAGATGGGGGTGTATGTAACATCCTTCTCTTGCGAGCACATTCTATCGAATTATACTTTGAGGACACTTGCATGCAAGTGATCCGGTTATAGTTTTTATCACCGAAATTTCATCCGAAAATGGTTACAAAAATATAGCATTTAAAAAAAAACTCATTAGTTCACTCATGGGCCAAAAATGCATCTCCAAAAGGTCCAAAAATATACAACCAACAATAAAATCAACATGCGCTATAAATACACAAGGCACGTGCACACGTGTGACAGTCAGATAACATCGTAAAAAGCCCACATTCACCCGATGCGCGATTGTGGACGCAAAAATCCATGCACACCTCAAAATGACGCATTTATGATATTGGTCGGCCTTCCACCCACTTTTGGTTTAGGTTCCAAGTCAATTTGACATCCAAATCTTGGCTAACTTTGACTCGGGGGCTGGTCAAAGACCTAAAGGGCCCCTTATTCACACTAAGAACTTGTTACATAATACCTCAAAGCTATGTTATAAAAGGAATCCATGGGTGCACTATATTTTAAAGGAATTCATTTGTATTGTTATGCTGTTGATATTCTCTTGGAGGATCATCTTTCCTCATCAAAAGCATGCAAGCACCATTTCAGTTAGCCATTCATATCACCTCTAGATTGGATGTGCTTTGGATTCTCTTCACTATTTCATTTTAGTTCCTCACTTGTAAGAAGAGCTCAATATTTTGGGGTCCAAGAACCCTCCCTTGGAGGAAGAGGGTACCCAAAGTCTCCCTTTCTCTTTGGTGTTTTCTTTCCAATAATATAATCCTTTCCATTGGTGGCATGAGTCTTGTTTGTTTCTTGTTCTAATTTCCTTATGCACTATAATTTAATTCCTTTTATCGTTCTTAGTTTAATTCTTTTCTTATACTTTGTGCTTTATACTTCTAACTCTTTCCTCTACTGTTGTCTTGCCTAGCTGACCCAACTGGGCTTGTAAGCACCCTTATTTTGCTCATTTAGGTTACAAAAAAGGTGCAACAGATTGGCGACTTCATTGGGGAAAGGTATCAATTTCCTACCCCATTTGGGTTATTTTAGCTCTTCCTTTTGTTTTTTTTAACTTGTAGGGACCATAACTGGCCCAAGCTGGCTTGCAAAAAGCCAAATTCAAAGTTGAGCAGAGAGAATTTCATCCAAAATTTTCTTCATAGCTATGTAACAAACAGTGCGCACATGTTTTAACCCATAGGCGTGTCTTGAGTGCACATGCACTAAAACCACCGTATTTCTCATCTCCTTTTGCGTACCAGCACCCATAAGTCACTTTCAGTTCACGCATTAGCACCCAGAATGCCTTTGTCTATTCTGAGACCCATGCACCTATGAAGAGAAACACACATTGTAAGCTTTTTGTGATCTTTGGAAGGCCCGTAGCCTTTTTAAAATTGATTCCATGTACATTGTAATCTGCACCACACTTATATTCCCTCTCCATATAAGGGGATTAGTCAAAACATAGGCACTTAGGGGGTTAAAACCATAATTTTTTCTCTTTTACTTTCATGTTTCCACATGCATGGCTTGCTTTGACTATGAGTATAAGTTTGAATCATCTTTAGATCACATATAAAACTTGCATTGGGACCATAAATTGGATATCAATTGTTGAGTATGCTCTTCTCTCATGTTCCAAAACAATCTTGATAATCAGAAAGAGATTGAGGAAAAATTTCATCTCCCTTAAAAAGACAAAATCTTTAGGAGAGGACAACAGCCCCCTCGGGACTCCTCTTAGTTTATTTTTTTAAAAACACATCTTAAGATTGTAACGGGACCATACATGCCCACATGCTACAAAGATAGGATAATGATTGAAGTTTACTTTCTTAGATTAAATCACTAGGTAAGTTTAAAGGTTTTGTAATGGGCCCATACATGCCCACATATGCACAATCTAGGATAGTTTCAAAGATTTCTTAGATTAAATCACCTTAGGGAGTTAAAGGAATAGTAAGGACCCACATGTCCACATGATAGTTTCCTAGGGACTTTAAAATTTTGCAAGGTTGTACCAATGGCATTTAGTTAATTAGGTAATCAAGACTTGTAAGGACCAAGAGAAGTCCACATGTAACAAGGTGACACCTAATTTATTAAAAAAATTGGCACATTTTCACTTATTCACACACAAAGTCACTACTCACTCACATAGTGTTTCATTGCGAAATGTAGAGGTTGAAGTAAGTTTCCTCCAAAGGGATTCTGAAACACCCCACCCTTTTCTTGACAAAACTATCCACTCCCCCTTAATTTCAACGAGATTGGCTCACACCCCCAATCTCTCAAACAACCTCATCTAAATTTTTTCTAAAAAATCACTAAGTTTTCCTCCACAAGAGGTGCCAATAGAATTTTTTTATTCTAGGTAGGATTTCTGGGACAGGCATTCAAATAACTCCCCATTATCTGGTTCTCACATCTTAAAACAATAGAAGTTGTCAAATAGGGAACTTTAAATCCTCCAAGTCAAGTGTTCCTAACACTATAAGGCAGGGAGATACCCGTGAAGGGTCGAAGGCCGAGGTCTGGTTGTTATATGCGTCCTCCCTTGAGGAACCCACCTCTTGGACAGGATCCAGTCCGTGACCCATTTCTTAGGCCGAAAATCTAAATGTCGCACTTTGACCGAAGTACCTAGTAACGAAGTTTTAGGACATCTACCCAGGTGGAAATTGTGGGCTTCAATTTCACCTTGATCGGATTTTGTGTGGCTATTGGGAAATATCACCAGCTCTTTTGGGATATGCACCCTCTACCCTTCATTATAACTGATTACTTCATCCTTCACTAGTTCCTCTTCCGGTGGCTTCAGACCCCACTGTTGAGTGCTATTGGAAGGTCCAATGTTGTTTGAGAGGAATGACATTACATCTTTTAGGACACAAGAATTTATTTTATTTGTTCTCCCATGCATACAAAATCAACCTACCCACATGTATGCTTCTTTATTCATTGATTTATGTATGTTGTTCTTGTAATTACATACAATTGTGAGATATATTGTGGAGGCCCAATTTATACAAAGTCTCTTGTTCATTAATTTCTCTCATCACCATTTTCACACATCCACTTTGCTATTCGGACATCATAGGGGACCCATAGAATCCCCGTCATTCCAGACGCTTGCTAAATCTCCCTCCCATCCTAGGGGAAGTTCCTAGTCTTTCCAACTCATCGGACATATGTTCCCACACCCCTGTAAGTGCCACTATCTTGGGATCATCTTTTCTTAGTTCCACTTTGCTTGGGTCCACTTCCCAAGGTCAAACATTCCCACAATCTCCTTTACATGGAAGCAGGGGGGCAACTTCTTCTCAAGGGGAAATTACAAACCTACCTTGTCCCCCTCAAGGTTCAGGTACACAAAACACTCACACCATGACCAGAACTAATGCATCACCACCACCTCAGATGCCATACTTGGCTACCCTCAACATACCAAATATGACTAAACTCACCAATGATACTATATTGCAAAACCCCACATGGCCTGCAATGCCTACCAAACTGCCTTCAGACATCCCCAAGTTTGAAGGAAAACCAGGAGACGATCCCACCAACCATATCATGACCTTTCACCTATGGTTCCCTTCAAACAGCATCACAGACGATTCTATCTGATTAAGGTTATTTCAATGTACACTCACTGGCCCATCAGCTAAGTGGTATGTAGAAGAAAAATTTGGGTCACATGTGACCTTTGAATCCTTGGCCAAAGTATTCTTGACCTTCTTTCAACTACCAATTCATCATGAAAATGGCCTCAAACTACTATCGGAATTTAAACAAACCTCTGTCATGCACATCATTGACCACATTCATTAATGGCGTCAACGACGTAGTCTCTGTAAAGATGAAGCTACCCCACAACAATGTCTCAATTGGTTCCTCAAATCACTTGTTTCCCTCCTTGCCAAAGATGTGGCTGCCACATTCCCCCAGTCTAAAGAAGAATCCATTAGCAAGGCCCAACAGTTTGAACTCATTTACTCACAGTCAGGTTACTTGTATATGGTCCTACCTGATGCCCCGAGACCTGTGCCATTCAACCATGACAAACCTGGGATGTCTCACTCAGTAGATGGATTGATTGGTACCACCACACACCACAATTCACATCCCCAACAACAACAAATGTATGACACACCTCAATATCACCAGCATATGGAGGACCCCCTTACTATAATCCTCCCCCTTATCCACAACCATACCCCTTAACCTTTCCTCCACCCACCAACAGACCACCGCCAACACCCACAATACACCCTACGGCTCAACCTAGTTCTGGTACCCCCTCTACCTCTGCTTACATCTTAAAACTAGTGAAAGTGGCATGCCTTCCTATACATCCTACAGATCATTACCATAGAATAATCCATACTTTCCTTTCCTTGACCCCCCCCCCAGCCCATTCCTTTTCCACATGGACAACCATATATTGGGGTTAATTTTGTTCAACCCTCTCCCGTTCAACAGTATAAAAATTTTGAACATCTAAATACGGTTAATCCATCCCATCAGTCAAACAATGCTAGAAAGAAAGGAAAAAATCAAAACAATAATAATCCCAATCAGGAGGAAACTAGAACTAGCCCCAGCCAAACCAACCTTCTAGGGGCAACCAAAACCACAGGAACCAGAACCCCCAAGGGGGAAATAACAACAAATTCCAAGGGAATAAAAACAACAATATTCTAAAAAACTTCCCTTGTGCCCTTTACAGTGAGTATGGCCATTATACTCGCCATTTCCCTCAAATAACAGACTTTACACAGATGAAAGAATATGGAAATGGACTACATCCCTGAGTACCGCCTACCCCACAGGAGACCTCACAACAATATGTGCAGCACCCACCCCCAACCATGTTGCAAAACCCCATACCACATCAAGGGGTGATGAACACCCAAAAAGAGATATAGCCTTCCCCACCACAGGCAGGACCGTATCACAACCTGGGCACTTCTGTAGATCAAACTATCCTCCTCACTAGTGAGGAAGAAATCCTTCTACAAATGCGTGGTCATCAACACAATGCACCCTCTGACCCTACTCCCACTACTTCAGAGGCCATCCCAGTCACGACTGACCCACCTTTGATTATTTTTCACCCTAATACTGAAACACCTCTTCGCATCCCTCGCATCCCGTTGTGTAGGAATGTCCACAACCATCAAGCTAGGGTAGCCCACAATTATAGTATGGTCGATGACTTGGCACAATCTCCCACTTCCATGTCAGTCTTATAAGTTCTTCAAACCTGTCCTACTCAACGAAAATCATTAATTTTCTCTTTTGGGGTAGTTGACCCTGTTGATACTCAGCTCATCACATTTGATCTTGACAGTGGAGAACCCTGTCTCCCTGCTCTTGTTGCTTTTCAAATACCGATTAAAATCTAGAATATCACAGTCCACCACTACATTATCGACAAAGGTTCATCCACTTGCATCATGTCCAAAACCGTATGGAATAAACTTGTCTCTCCAGAGCTAATACCCTCTGCCATTACTCTGAGGGCTTACGACGGATGACCCTCATCTCCTGAGGGGCTCTTCCAAAACATCCCCGTTGAAATCAGTGGATAAACCATCCTTATTGACATTGAGGTTATCGATGCCCCACTCGACTATAATATTTTGTTTGGTCATAGATGCATGTATGCTATGAAGGCAATCGCCTCTTCTGCGTTCTAAACCATGATGTTTCCCCATAACAGAAGGATCATTACCATCGATAAGGTATCCCATTGTGATCCTAACCCTTCATCCAACGTCAACAACATCGTTCCTTTTTTCCACACTAATCTGGATGCCTATCCACTCATCAAGATGGGCCCTAGAATTTTTAAGGACCCATCCTTTCTAGGGACATACCAAGAAAAACCACTGTGCATCCATCCCTCAACACAAGTATGTGTCATCTCCACCAACAGAACGACAACTGAAGATACTCTCCCTCCCACTGAGGCCTCTTTCATACCTGATGTCCCACTAGTTGCAAAATCCCTCCCTCGGGAATCTCCTGGAACTTGTTCAGCTCTACCCATTCCTGATCTTCCCCTCCCCTAGGGCCATATCCTAGTTTGGGAAATAGTCCCCCAAGCCATTACCCAGATCCCTTTATTTTACCCCCCACAGGGTGTACAATCTTTCCAGGTAGCCGCAACGCTCACCTTTCCTAATATGGTGCTGGAAATCCCAGTATTGTATCTACATCCACTTGAGATGGTCCCTCAACCATCCCTCCCTCACCAAATAGAAGGAATCCTGATACAGATTCCCATACTTACCCACACCATCCCACCCACACTACCACTCAATAGCACCCCTACTGTAGCTGGGGGTAGATGAAAAAAGAAAGATCCCACCACTCCACTTCCCCCATGCATCCAACCTCTGTGCACACTATGCGAGAAAGATGGACACCCTACCAACAAATTCCCATCTCTACCTGAGCTACGCAATCTAATTCAACTCCCTCGAGCACCACCACCTCTCGTCGCTTCATCCAGTTCTACCGCTATCTCCCCTAACACAAATAGCAAAGGATTTTGAACCAAATTTGCATGCACCATCTGTTCAGAATATGGCCATTACACACACCATTGTCCAGCATTACCTCAATTCCAGTAGATGCTAACAGCCATACGCCATAGCTTTCATCAAGAACCCACCCCAACACATGTCATCGACATCCATTATGTCACAACCTTAGTCAATGAACGTATGAGACATCCTTGCTCTCTCTACTAATCACTTGATCATATCACATATCAATGTCCTATGATCATTGAATACAAGCATTGCCAACTGGCCCTAATTCAAAACCCTACACCCCCCCCTCCAACAAGACCAATGAGTAACCCTACCCCATCACTTGATGTGGTTCATATCTTCTCTCTAGAACCTGAGGCACTCCCTACTCCCTCATGGTTCCTGGATGATTTATATGAGGATTTTCCCCCAAATCCTCCCAATTCTACAGTTTATTTCCCAACAGAAATTCTACACCCGATTACCGTTTTCAACCCCCAATATCTCGATATTTGGTTTATTTCAAGCGAACCATTGCAACCTCCTTGTAGTACCCCCTCTCCATCGCTACTACCAAAAAACAACCCCACGGTGACTGTCACCAAAAATACTCCTCTCGATCCCCTATATTTTCGATAGTTTCACTGTGGCAAAGACATCCTTGAGGAGTTAACTAAAACCGGTTGCCCATGGGATGCACTCCACCATAGAGTGCTTTTTCCATCACAGAAATTCATCGTTCCTCCTAACTAAAACTCCATATATGCAATTGAAACCAAATATTTTCTCCCATCGGGGCATATGGATTGGTTCAAAAACCCTATCCCTGCCCCCGATGCTTTTGAATAAGGAAATATGGCCAATATTTCCCCCACCATCAAAATCGATATTTCCATCAAATCTGGGGTCTCAGAGGAAATCACCATTGGTGTCACATGCTCTCCTGAAGAAATCATCACCTACAAAGCTCTCTTCCAGGAATACTGAGACATCTTTGCCTGGTCATACACAGAGATGCTCGACCTTGATCCCTCTATTGCCGAACATTGTATAGACACCTAGCCTGATATCACACCTATCCATCAAAAACAACGTCTGGTACACCCATCCAAAGATGCGGCCATCAAGGCCAAAATTGACTAATTATGCGCTGCAGGGTTCATATACCCCATCGAATATATGTCATGGGTCTCCAACCCCGTCCCTGTCAACAAAAAATTGGTCACTATCTGTTTCTATACGGAATTTTGTGATCTCAATCATGCTTGTCCCAAGGACAACTTTCCAATGCCCTTTATCGACAAAATTATCGATGATTGCGCCGGTCATGAGGCCCTATATTTCATGGACGGTTTTTCTGGCTACAACCAAATTCAAATCCACCCAGCTGATCAGTACAGAACCACATTCACTACCCCCTAGGGAACTTTTGCATATCATGTCTTGCCTTTTGGCCTCAAGAACACAAGAGCCACTTTCCAACGCGCCATGACATACATTTTTCATGATCTGGCTCAAATCATTCTCTCCTACTTGGATGATCTCACTGCTCGCTCCAAAAAATGCACTCAACATCTTAATGATTTACGAATAATCTTCAAACAGTGTCGTCAGTACAACATCCACTTCAATCCCCTCGAGTGCATGTTCTGTGTTACTGCTGGATGCCTCCTTGGGTTTATCATCTCCCAACGTGGAATTACAGTTGACCCCCTCAAGGTCCAAGCTAACACGAAAATTCCCCCACCACATAATTTATGCCAAATGCAGAGCCTACAAGTTAAAGATAATTTTTTACGCTGCTTTGTCCTCGATTACGCCACTCGGGCACACAGTTTCCTTCACCTCTTACAGCATGATATTCCATTCCAATGGGACGAACATGCCCAAAACACTTTTGATGATCTCAAAATGACCCTCCCCAATGCCTCATTAATTAGTCCACCTGACTATAACTTTGACTACATCCTCTATATCTCAACCTCCACCATCTCAGTAGCAGGAGTTTTCGTCCAACTAGGGGACGATGATCATGAGCATGTAATTTACTACATTAGTAAAAATATTTTAGGGACACCCTTGAAACAAAATCACAAAGAGAAATTGGCCCTTGCAGTTGTCCTTGCAATACATAAATTGTTCCATTACATCTTGCTTCGAACTACCAAAGTCGTAGCAAATTCCAACCCCATGCAATACTTGATCAGTCATCGAAAAATTAATGGTAAATTTTCCCGATGGATTGTCATCCTTTAGGAGTATGACCTCGAATTTTCAACACCCAAGAGAAATAAAGCCCTCTTCCTCACCGAATTCATCATGGAATTTCCCTCCAATACCACCCATACCTTCGTCAATTCCAACTGCCCCAACAAACATCTCTTTTACATCCCCTCGGATGACCCTTGGTACGATGATCTTTTCATCTACCTCCAAACACAGAAATTCGGAAACCACCTCTCTCTAGACGATCGTTGACGTAGTCATAACCATGCTCTCCACTACCTAATTATTGGTGATATCTTATATCGGTGAGGGGTCGACCGTGTACTCCGTCGATGTTTGACTGTCGACGAGGCCGATCGAGTCTTGAAATACTGCCACAGTGGTTCTTGCGGGGGTCACCTCTCCGGGATGTCCACTGCTTAAAAAATCATTCAGGTTAGTTATTTTTTTCCTACAATTATTCCTGATTTCATCCACACTGTGAAACAATGTGATAAATGTCAGCTTTATGCCAACAAAGCACGGGCACCACCTGCTCTTCTACACCCAGTCATTATTGTCAGCATCTATTGCAAATGGGGCATAGAATTCATGACTTGCAACCCTCCATCCAACAATGGACACAAATACATCTTTGTCGTAGTTGATTACTTCACTAAGTGGACTGAAGCCATGCCTACATTTAACAACACCATTGACACCGCAACACGCTTCTTCTTCAACCACATCATCTCCCTCTTTGGAGTCCCACTACAACTAGTCTCCGATCATGAGAAACACTTCGAGAATGAGACCTTTGTCGAACTCTCCTCTCGATTATTCTTCTCCCATGATTTCACCTCCCCATACTACCCTCAGTCCAATAGATAGGTAGAGGCGGTCAACAAGGTCCTCAAAAACATGTTGCAGTCCACTGTTAACAAACATAAGACCAATTGGCACCATATGTTATTTTTCGTGCTATGGGCTTATCGCACAGTAGTTAAAACTTCCACTGGCTTCACACCATTTCATATTTTCCATGGGGTCTAGGCCACTCTCTGTCACACACCAACTACGACAACTAAATTTTTTTTGTCTGTTCTTTGAGGGATAGAATCCCTAAATTTCTATGGGGCCTAGCACAAACCATCCCTTCCCTTATCCTCCTCCAAGCAACCACAACCTAGCCTTAGTGCAAGCGCCTTTCGCAACTTGCGAGTTGGAGAGTCAAGGATATTGACTCCTCTTTCTCCAAACATCGATACTTGAGATGTGATATGGGTATGTCTCCCTCCTCACTAGAACCTGCTACATATAACCATAGGCTAGGCTAAACACTAGCACTACTCACAACTCACGACTTCACAAGTTGGAGTGTTGATCCCTCGTGCTCCTCCTTTGTGAATCCCCGAGATGTGAAAGGTCACCGTTATGTGGACTCTGCCAAAAAAACATGTACACGCCACTTGTCTCCTCCACTGTACTCTTCTTATGAGCTATGTCACTACTACCCATCGCATGAGACCTTAGCTCTCGACATTTCGCAACCTTAGCGATCAAGGTGCAACTTCTTC
This sequence comes from Picea glauca, assembly GCA_000966675.3. Taxonomy (NCBI): domain Eukaryota; kingdom Viridiplantae; phylum Streptophyta; class Pinopsida; order Pinales; family Pinaceae; genus Picea; species Picea glauca. The sequence continues at coordinate 604,183 of JZKD02S1768946.1, read as the reverse complement.
ACCCTTTGAAGCCTCGAAACATGATAAGTCAACAATGGGTTTACTTTTTCCCAGGTGACAGATGTCCACCACATTTCAACCACATGGTCCCCACCTAACGGATGTGCCACATGTTTGCACAAGCCCTCGATGCTCTACACTTCGTGACTTCTTTAGTCGAAAATAAATTCTTTCAACCTTTGAAGCCCCAATACGCGATACCACGTGGAGGTTCTGATCCAATGGTTCTCTCATGGGTTGGATCCAATGGTCTAGATTCTTTCATGATCTCGCGTATCATGAGTCCTTAAAACCTTTCCCATTGAATCCTTCAAGTCAGGAGTAAGCAAAATGCTAAGATTTTTCCACGTACCCTCCTTGATGGATGACTACGATCAAATCGTGACTTCGCACATCGCTAGTTCAAATAGTATGTTCTTTGACCTTCTTTCTCTATGAGGTAGCGAAATGCTAAGCTCTCACCACACATCCTCTACAATGGATGGCTTCATTTCCTCTTCAAAGAGTTCAGGATTTCGTGACTCACACATTGTAAGGTTCTTTCCTTCAAACCCCTGACTCCCGAAACACCAAAATCTCCCTCTAGACGATTGACGGTCCAGATCACTCCTGGGTCAACGACCATGATCACGTCGTTATTTCACGTATTGTGAGTTGGTGTAGTCTTTCCCTTTAACCACTCCCAATCATGAGTCAATGAAATGCTACCCGACTGCCACGCGTCCCTCCTTTGGTTCTTCCATCGGTCAACACGTGTCCAACTTGATATCTCACGGTCTAACTTCCCATCAGGATTTCATGTATCGCACATTCGAAGGGATCTCTACCTCTATTTCCTCAAACATTGAAATCCTCCTTTGGCCATGAAGCATTAAGGATATTGCTACTTCTGTAGATCTGACAGTTGTTCATCCTCCTCTCTGTGTTCCTCCAATATTGACCATTTTTCCTCTAGAGCCTTCACTGCTTATAGTCCTTGAATAATTTTGGTCTCCAAAGGTTTCAAACCTTTGTCCCTTCCTCCGCAATCCAACTTGGTTTAAGGAACACTTTGTAAGTGTTATCCCTCCTTAGCTTCATCAACTATGAAGGAATTAAGAGCCTTGCGCTCTTCTTCTAGGCTAAACAAGCTTCATCCTCCAAGGGACTCAAAACAATTAGGAAGGTCTACATGCGTACATGAAACTGTGTTCACGGTCGATGAACACACAGTTCATGACTCAGGCTTATCCCACCATAGGACACAAGTATTTACGAGTATAAAACATATCCTAACCATATGATTTCTTACTATCTTAATTATACAACCAAGAAGTGATAAAAGGAATACAATATATCCATTAAGAAGTCATGCACAATTCCTACAACATACACAGTATAGCCAATTCATACATAGTTACAGATAAATTACATAGGGCAGGAGATCACTTATCTATTACAGGTTTCCACCAAACAACTAACTGTGGGTGTTCATCCTTCCACCTAACTATAGGCACAGAGGCATTCATTCTTATCACTCTAGCCACCCCCGTGCCAAGCCATGATATCACCAGGGAATTCTCACACTTCTCGAGGGTTCTTCATCTGTTTCCGCTTCTATTTGGGTCTTGTTCTCTGTAACCTAGATATTTCTCTCTCTCGGTTATGGCCTCGATGAGTTTTATCAGATGCTCCTCGGCATCAAGATCATGGCCTTCAGTTTGTGACTCGCTGGAGAGCTCTGCGCATCTCCCTTGTGAGCTTATTCTCTCTTTTTTCCAGTGTCTCCTCTCCCATGTGTATCCTCTTACCTTGGAAGGTTTTCCAACCTATCATGTTCCTTTTGTCAGAAGGAAGCTCAGGTCTGTAGGTCCCTGTGGTACTTTGGGCTGACAACCCATGTTTCCATTCATGGGGGTGGTTGATAATTCAACCACCATTCCTTTCTTCATTAACTGATTTCTCTCCTTGGTATCCGAAGGAGGTTGTCATCCTCATCAAGGGAAATTTTGGGTTATTTGTCATAATGAACCCTCTCTTATAGTTTTCACATTCTTCCTCTAGTGATATCATGGACAATACTTCCAAGGCTTCACCCCCACAGTCAGTTATTGGCAACTCAAACAATAATTCATTTACATTTTCCTCATGCATTAGCATGGAAATTCCTATTTTATGATTAATAACAAATTGGGGGAAATAGGGTGTTACAATTTCCTCTCCCTTAAAGGAACACCTTCCTCGATGTTCTTTCTCAAAAACACCTATCACACCTTTCTCATTCAACCACTTCAGAATTCTTGACCTTCATCCTCAATCAGGTGATCTTTCAAGATCTTAGTCTTCGTCATCTGCCTTCAATAATTCTTGGACAACAAGCACATTAATCACAATTTTGTGAAAAAACATCTTACTGTTGTTCAAAAGTCAAAACGAAAATTTCATAATCTTAGCACAATACTTATCTGTGTAGTTTGTGGGTCTGTATCCACATGGTAGTTTTGTTATCCATGCTCATCGCTTTCCTTGACATACCCATTAGGTGCATGATTCCAATTCAATAGTTCACAAGAGCTATCATGATTTCATCTTCCTTTCCAAGGTTTTTCCGCATAGGAAACTACCCACTGTGTGCATGATCCCAATAGTTTACAATAATTATTAAGGTCTCCTCTTCCTTGCGGTCACTCACCCTCTAGGCCTAGGCTCAGGCATCCCCTTCACTATTATATAGTCCCTTACGCAATCCATCTTTCCCTTCCAAGGTTTTCTCGCACAGGAAAATTTAAGAGACTCTATCGAGTCTTACAATCGAGGCATCCCTCAGACTTGCTCTGCCGAGGCGTACCTACGGCTTGTGTTACCTCAACACAATAATTTTTAGGTGATCATGGATTATCACGGGGTTTTCATGGCTTAGTAGTAGCCATGTTCATCATCTTCAACTTTGACAGCCCTCATCTATCCTTTATGGACATGTCTTTTCTTCTCACGATTTGTTTTCATATTTGTTCCGCACAGGAACCAGATTTGTAATTATGGGACTTTCCTTCCCATAACGGTTTGGCTCAGCAGGAAATTGGCCTTTCTTATGGGCTTACAATGCTGCCATATCGATGACCCCTTTTCTTCCTGCACTTTCAACTTCAATCGACCAAACAACTTGTTAGATTTTCCATGCATATACATTCTATTGCACCTTTACAACATTGTCACAACAATTTCAGAATTGTGCATACTTAACAATTAAATTACTTTCTCAAAAAGGAAATACCATTCCTTATAGTTTGGCTCAACAGGTAATCGGTCTTCCCTATAGACTTACAACACTGCCATATCCAATACCCTTTCCTCCCTGCAATTTCATTCTTTACACAACCAAACAATTGTTATTTTTTCGTGTACATTACCTTTTTCAAAAATCAAGTATACTAATAGTCTAGGTCATTTCATCTATTCAAGGATTCAAAGTGAAATAATACATCACCCCTTACCTATGCATCATTCCAACCTACCAAATTTTCAAAATGTGACTCGGATATCAATTGATTTTAATGAATGCGCCAACATTTGTGGCCGCATTCATACCCAATGCACCCCTGCATTAATTTCAAGTTTGTCACACTTTATGATGGGTTCTTGGCCATGGTGTGTTGGAACTTAACCAACCTCTCTACCACATGGCCTATTTGTTTTCATTCATTCTTAAAACAGGACCATGCTTCCTACTATAGGTTGATCACGATCCCAAATTAGTACACATGAAACTTAAAAGTTTTGCATGAATGCACCCAAGCATTATGCCTTCATTAATAACCAGGGTGCCAACACTCATGGCAACCCAAATTTGGTTTTCTCTAACACCTATACAATGTGATTAGAAATGTTGGAATGTCCTCCTTCCTCAATGGGAAATCCATTGTCTGTCCTTTATGAAAATATGCATTTCCTTGAAGTAATTCCATGCAATGTGATATCTATGAGCACTTTTGTTTCCAATCGTTTCTTGATTGGTCCATGTTTTCATGAATTCTTCTGAGGGTTACAATCGGTCTTTACTACCAGAGGTTCATCCCTCCATCATTCAGGTTCTCATTCTTGAATCATACCCTACTTGGGTATCCATGGTATACCACTACCCTTTCAATTTTCATGCATAACATGAGACAATAAAATATTTCCGAAGGGGTTCTTACCAAATCCCTTCATACCTTGTGCCACATAGCCACGAATATATTTATATCGGTTCTTGGATACTAGCACTCTCTTTCTGATCTCTACCTCATCAACAGTGCTTTAGCGGGATTTTCACAGTCCTGTCAACAATCTTTCGACCGCAGCCTTCCCATGGTCACCCTCTTATTGAGGTTGTTCATTATTGGCAATTTTCTTCCTCAATAGCTCTAATTCCTTTCTATACATAGAATGCATAATAATAGTCACAATTATATTAGTCGTAATATTAAACCAAATTCATGTATCATAACATTCGAATTCATAAACATCTTCAAAATGTCCTAGAATATCTTCATGCACTTCATCATATTATCTTCAAATGTTTCCACAAGTTCAACACAAACAAATTTCGATTGCATATTCAGTAATACAATTCTTATCACTATGTTTCAAAACATTTTTACTTTCATTGGCATACCAACTTTCTCATCCAAGAGAAAATATAATACTCAGTGAGGAAAGAATTGGGGACTCTCCCCTTCTTCCAACTCTTTCTACATGGCCAGGGCTAGAGTTCAACCTAGTCAAGTTATCTCTAAGGCCTTACTGTCTTTCTTAATCATGGCTTCAACCAAGCCTTATTAGTTAAACATACTCATTTATTCATTTAATCATACTCGGGGGGTTTAGTTGCCTCTTACCAACTATACAGGTTTCCACAACTGCTCTTTTTCTAAGCAACCCTGGGTTAGGCTCATCCTAACTCTTAGGATACTTCATCATGCTTTAATAGAAAAATATTTTTCCCATAATGAATCATGAACATGTGCATATTGCACACTACCATTCGGTTATTAGAATTGGTCAATATTCATTTATTAGTCTTCTTATTCATTACATGATATTTTTCAAAATGTAATCCAAGATTCTGGTGTATATATATAAGCTTGTGGCTTATTGCTTAATTTTCAGCAGTCATTAAGGTTGTGACTTCGTTTTCTTGACAAAGTCTTCAGACAGTTCCTCCACAAGGGACTCCTTCAGCATGCAACTTCCTTATTACATATCCATCACTATTTGTGATGGCCTCAACCTTGAGCTAGCTTTAGCTGTCTACCAAATATTCCCTTAAGGAATATAAACATGCATCTTTGTCATGTACCTAATTATGTATTCTGGTTATGTTAACTTACATCCATTATGTATTTAACCATATTCATAATCCTAAGCCTGCATGTAGCTCTCATAGGTATATTTCATAGCCCACATACATCTTTACTTTTAAGATCAGTCAACCCAGGATTGTTCACAATCCTTCTCATGTGATTCCTAAAGGCATAATCATTTTACTCTTATTATGACAACATAACATCTTTTCTCATTTACCCTTCTATCTAATCATATTAGTATTCCCTGAGAAAAGGGAATACAATCCCCTCAAGCTATTATTTGGAACAGAACTTTCATGACTCTTCAGAATGGGGTTGGCCATGCATCCATAGTATTTGTTTGATATGGACATGAGAGATTCTTGCTTTATATTTCCCTCATTTAGGCAGTCACCTCATGTCTTTAGTATACCTATATTTTTACATTATACATGTGCTTGTACATGTAATATCATTCATACCTAACTAGTATTAAATCAAGATTTATATCAAGAAGCTTCACAATGCATTAAATCCATGAACTCAAGCATAACACACACAAACCTAACCAAACATTTATCATGCAAGCTCATTTCTTGCACCCCTTCCATGTCATTCACACACATGGACATATATGACTTCTATATCCGTTTTTTTTTCAAAGGCTCTTCTAAGCATCCTTATGATCATGTATACACATTCATGTATATGTAGGTGCATCTATTGCACCTTTTTACCTAATGCATTCACTTGATGGTTTAATTTCATCATTAGTGTCCTTTAGTTTGATACTTCAATCACTTACAGGACTAACTCATAGTCATACCTCGTGTTGGTGTTGTCTTCTCTCATGGCTATAACCAACTAGGGTCACTTTCCTCTTTATGTGACAACATCTTAGCAAGAAAACTTCCTTGCTTCAACATCCATAGGGTCTTACCCATCTCACTTTTCTCTGGTCATGAGGAGTTATATACTCCGATTTTAATATAAAGAAGTAATTATACAACCAAGGATCCTACTTGATCCTCTTAGATTCATTTAGGCCCACAAAGGTATTAACCATTATATAACTAACCATCATCAGTGCTTAATGTTCCAACTGCCCATGCTTAGAGGTGACATCACTAACATCAGGGTCTTTTTATGCTTTCAGGCTTCAGCTACCCTTGACAGAACCCTGCCACCTTCAGCTATCCACATTCAAGTCTTATTGTCCATGTTAATTAGCATATCCCTACTTAAGTAAGAGTAGTCATCACTTTGAAAAAGGGGTTAAAGAAATTCTTCTATTGAAATTCAACAAGAATTCCCAAAAACACAAGTTCAATCTGTAGTCCTTCTCCTCAAGGAGTAAATGCAGATAACTATATCTTCTTACACGACTCGTACATGAGCCCAAGCAGGCCAAGTGTTGTAACCATGTTCTGATGCCAATTTGTCACACACCAACTATGACAACTATTTTTTTTTTGTCTTTTCTTCGAGGGACAAAATCCCTGAATTTCTACGGGGCCTAGTGCAAACCATCCCTTCCCTTATCCTCCTCTAAGTGACCATAACCTGGCCTTAGCGCAAGAACTTTTTGCAACTCGCGAGTTGGAGAGTCAAGGCTCTCGACTCCTCTTTCTCCAAATGCCGATACCTAATATGTGATATGGGTATGGCTCCCTCCTCACTAGCACCTACTACATATAACAGTAGTCTAGGCTAAACACTAGCACTACTCGCAACTCATGACTTTGTGAGTTGGAGTGTTGAGCCCTCATGCTCCTCCTTTGTGAATCCCCGATACGCGAAAGGTCAACGTTATGTGGACTCTGCCAAAGTGACGCATACATGCCACTTGTCTCCTCCATTGTACTCTTCTTACAAGCTATGTCACTATCGCCCATTGCATGAGACCTCGACTCTCGGTGTTTCGTGACCTTAGCGATCAAGGTGCAACTTCTTCACCCTTTGAAACCTCAAAACACGATAAGTCAACAATGGGTTGACTCTTTCCCAGGTGACATGTGTCCACCACCTATCAACCACATGGTCCCCACCTAACGGATGTGCCACATGTTCACACGAGCCCTTGATGCTCATCACTTTATGAATTCTATAGTCGAAAAAAAATTCTTTCAACCTTTGAACCCCCAATACATGATACCATGCAGAGGTTCTGATCCAACGGTTCTCCCATGGCTTGGATCCAATGGTTCCAATCCTTTCATGATCTTTCATATCACGAGTCCTTAAAACCTTGCTCGTTGACTCCTTCAAGTTGCGAGTAAGTGAAACGTTGAGCTTTCACCACTTTCTCTTCTTGATGGACAGCTACGATCAAATCACAACTTCACACATTGCTAGTTTGAACAGTATGTTCTTTGACCTTCTTTCTCTACGAGTCAGTGAAATATTGAGCTCTCACCATGCGTCCTCTACAATGGATGAATTGATTTCCTCTTCGAAGAGTTTAGTATTTCATGAATTGCACGTTGTAAGGTTCTTTCCTTCGAACCCCCTAGTCCTGAAACACTGAAATCTCCCTCTAGACGATCGATGGTCTAGACCACTCCTGGGTCAACGGCTACAATCACGTTGTTATTTTGCATATTGTGAGTTGTTGTAGTCTTTCCCTTTGACCACTCCCAATCGCAAGTCATCAAAATGCTGCCCGACTGCCACGTGTCCCTCCTTTGGTTCTTCCATTGGTCGACATGTGTCCAACTTGATATCTGACGGTCTAACTTCCCATTGAGATTTCATGTATCATGCGTTCAAAGGGATATCTACCTTTGTTTCATTGAACATCGAAATCCTCCTTTGGTCACAAAGCGTTAAGGTTATCGCTACTTCTGTAGATCTAACGGTTTTCCATCCATGTCTCTGCGTTCCTCCAATATCAACTGTTTTTCTTCTGGAGCCTTCGCTGCTTCTAGTCCTTGAATAATTTCGGTCTCCAAAGGTTTTGAACCTTTGTCCCTTCCTCTATAATCCACCTTGGTTTAAGGAACACTCTGCAAGTTTTATCCCTCCTAAGCTTTGTCAACTATGAAGGACTTAAGAGCCTTGCGCTCTTCTTCTGGGCTTAACAGGCTTCATCCTCCAAGGGACTCAAAACGATTAGGAAGGTTCACATGCGTACATGAAACTGTGTTCATGGTCGACAAACACACAATTCGTGAATTGGGCTTATGCCACCATAGGACACAAGTATTTACAAGTATAAAACATATCCTAACCATATGATTTCTTACTGGCCTAATTATACAACCAAGCAGTGATAAAAGGAATACAGTATATTCATTAAGAAGTCATGCACAATTCCGGCAACATACACAGTATAGCCAATTCATACACAGTTATAGATAAATTACACAAGGCAAGAGATCTCTTATCTATTACAGGTTGTCGCCAACCAACTAAATTTGGGTGTTCGTCCTTCCACCCGACCATAGGCACAGAGGAATTCATTCTTAGCACTCTAGCCACCCCCGTGCCAAGCCATGATATCACCAGGTAATTCTCACACTTCTCAAGGGTTCTTCCTCTATTTCCACTTCTGTTTGGATCATGTTCGTTGTAAACCAGATCTTTCTCTCTCTCCGTTATGGCCTCGGTGAGGTTTCTCATATTCTCCTCGGCATCAAGATCGTGGCCTTCAGTTCGTGACTCGCTGGAGAGCTCTGTGCATCTCCCTTGTGATGTTACGCTCTCTTTTTTCCGGTGTCTCCTCTCCTATGCGTATCCCTCTTACCTAAGAAGGTTTGCTGACCTATCTTGTTCCTTCTGCTAGAAGGAAGATGAGGTTTGTATGTCCCTGTGGTACTTCGGGTTGACAACCCATGTTTCCATTCATGGGGGTGGTTGATAATTCAACCACCTATCCTTTCTTCATTAACTAATTTCTCTCCTTGGGATCCGAAAGAGGTTTTCATCTTCATCAAGGGAAATTTTTGGTTATTTGTCATAATGAACCCTCTCTTATAGTTTTCACATTCTTCCTCTAGTGATATCTTGGCTAGTACTTTCAAGGCTTCACCCCCACAGTCAGTTATTGGTAACTCAAACAATAATACATTTACATTTTCCTCATGCATTAGCATGGAAATTCCTATTTTATGATTATTACAAATTTGGGGAAATAGAGTGTTACACTCTCCCCGTCGAATGCAAAATTCCCACCTTATGCACCACTATTGAGCTATTAACTGACACTGCTCCAATGGAGGAGCATTTGTTGAACTTAGATTCATTGGATGAAGACCATCGGTATTCATTACAGAACAATGAGGCAGCCAAAAAATGGTCCAAGGCCACCTTTAATTGTCATGTCAACCTTTGCTCATTCAACGAAGTTGACCTCATCCTTTCTTATGATATGGCTCACGATACCTTTGGCCATGGAAATTTTGAGTCATTATGGCATGGACCTTACATCATCCAACATTTCCTCACTAAAAGTGCCTACATCCTGGCCTCTGTTGAAGGTCACCCTCTCAAAGAACCCGCCAACAGGTTGTACTTAAAGAAATTTTATGCCTAAAAGCGTAGCCATACTACAATAGGCTTGTTCTTTCTGTATTCTTTTTTAGAGTTTTTAGTCTTATTCTCCATGCCTTCGTCTAATTTACCATTTGTCTCATTGACATATTCCTCCCCCACCAGCCTACCACATTGGTTACGTCGACGGAGCTAGCCGTTGGACACATAATATTGCTTCGGCCGCATGGGCTCTTTATTCCTCCTCACAAATGCTACTCCACTCTAGGGGCATATGTTTTGGGTCAACAATCAATAACCAAGAAGAATACACATCAGTCATTGACCTCCTTGCTGAGTCTAGTCACCGCCATGTTCGCCACCTTAATGTTTTATTATATTCCCAACTGGTTGTCCTACAGCTCAACAATGTATACCATTTCCTTGATCCGTGCCTCTTTTGCAAATGCCTGCAAGTTAGAGTCTTATCTTGACATTTTGATTCCATCACATTCACACATATTCCAAGACAATTTAATCAATTAGTAGATAATATGGATAACCTAGTTTTAGATTGGCATTTATCACATCAACACACCAGTATGCATACATAAATCATAACTAGTCTGTCAACATCATATAGATTAGAAACCATAAAAAATCACTAACAAACATCAAAAAAAGTGAACACCACAAAGATCCCAAAAATGTATATCCATACATACATATACCGATCAATGTGTCATCCGTGTTTACAAAAACAATAGTACATCAGGTACACTATCCGTAGGTAGGTAAACCACCTTACCCCTATAGATACAAAACAATGCTACACCACCATATACAAAATGGGCTCACCATCCTATACTGACATAAAAAAAATACATAAATATAGAGGTACTCATGGCACCTATAGAGATCCACAACCTGGCCCTCTCTCTGGAGGAGGGGCCCCACCAACTAGGGGTCCCTAAGGTCCCAGAGGAAATCTTCTAGTCATAGCCACCCTCGCTATAGCCGCTCTCCGAACCATGGTCTGCCACGCTATTGGAACACCCACACACTACTCTAGGACCCCCTCATCCAGGATCTGTGACCACATGCCCTTAGGAACTCCCTGTAGTACTGCCTCCAAGCAATGGAGAACATCTATGAACTCTCCCCCGGCCTCTGCTGGAGGAGCATGTGATGGCCCTGCACTGGGTTCATTGAACTGACATTGCCTGGCCGCTCTCTCATCATCAACGGGCCTCACCCTAGCGTCATCCCACCATCGTGGGTCTCCTACTTGTGGCTCTCCCCATGGAGATCTCACCAGCCCCTGACGAGTTGATGCTCTGACCAACTCCACCTCACACCTATGAGGTCTCACATCTACACATACAACAAACAAATAGTAGCATCAACATCCATCTATACATAACAAACATGCTATACTATCTAAATATCAAACCATCAAAAATCACATCATATCTCTATGGTCGAACACCTCTCCTAGTGGTAACACCATATCTAGATCATCTCGGAATTCCACCCCAAAATAGGGATACCGCAGTATGATCTTTGGAATATGATGCCACACCTATGTATCCTCGGTCGTGAAATAATTTCCACCCTCCCCACCACCGTGATGAACCAGGATCATTGCCCATAGCCTCAGTCGCAGCTCTTGCATGCCAGGAGCACCTAACAACACTTTAGGGCACAACATATGCACCCTCTCCAAAAACCATTCCACCAAGATAGACCTAAAGGAAAAATCCCCTGATTCAGCAACATGACACCTGTCAAGCTTCTCTACCATCTTGGCATGGTGTTAGGACCACATATTGTACCCTTTTTGCCCATACTTTTTGCTATTATTTTACCCTTCATCACCTACATTTTGACTTATACTATCATTTCATCTAATCATTCCAAGGTA
>JZKD02S1768946.1:578512-592476 GCA_000966675.3 Picea glauca | reverse complement strand
TGGAATTGAGCATATATAGTGCATAGCTATCTTTGAAACAAAAGACTTCCCTGGGTTGATAATTTATGTTTCACTTGGTTGTTTGAAATTAATTAAGCAATTATAGTGACCAACACATGGAGCATCAAGCCCCAGGAGAATTGCTCGCCCGATAATGCCCTCTCCATGATCCTCAGCTGACTTCCTATGATCCGTTGAGTCGCAAGAGACTTGTAAATTCTCACAATCATTGTTTCCATGCAATGGTGCACAAGGGAATCCATCACCCCAATACTCACCATGGAGGATGACATAAAGTTCTCCCCCGAACAATATCTCCAAGCTAAGACAACCAACTGACCATCCCCGGGTACTATGGGCTCCGCTGGTAGTGGGGTTCCCTGAAAAGGGAGCCTAGTAAAGAAATATACATCCTCCACTGTAGTGAAGGATAGATTCTCACCCCACACCATAAATCAATGCAGGTCAGGGCTCCACATCCTCATCAGAAACTGCAACAAACACTCTTGTGCCCGCATTAGCGAACACTAAAAAAACTTCAGCAACCCACATGCTACCAAAGCGTCTCAGACTGTCAGCTCCTTATCCCTCACTACCTCCCTCAAGCATGACCAGTCCCTCTCTCTCCAGTGAACCGACATCGTCCAAATGATCACCTGCACCCACATATACAACACTTGATTAGCCATCATAACCTCAAAAAAAATCCAAAAAAGATAAGTTTTTACACCCTTCAACTTTGCCTCATAGGCGTGGCTATTTTTCCCATAGGTGCACACACTTGTGCACCTGTTCACCCCCCAATCGTGCACTCATGTGCGATTTTTGGCCATACAAAGGCACATTCATGCAACCCTGTCACACATACAGGTGTGCATCATAGCGCGCCTATTCACTACACAGTTGTGCATGTGTGCATAACTTTTAGGGGTACAGATGTGCATGCATGCATTGTTGTGCCTTTCATAGGAATGCATGCCATGCATGCCCATTTTCCCCATTTAGGTTCCCCCATGCAAGGATGTGCGAATTACAGGCGTGCACCTGTGCGCACGAAATTCTTGATCACCTGTGCACTGGGGGGGGCACACCCACAAAACCCCCTCTACGACCCTCTGTATAGGCTCTTCCCAAAAACATAAACCCTAATTCTATGAAGAAGGATATGACAACTAACCTGAAGCTCGTTGATCCTGAATCACCTGCCTTGATCTCCCGAAATCTCCAAATCTCCTCTAAAATCGCTCGTCCACTCAATAAGACAACAGGTACAAATGAGGTGGCTTTCTGGGCCCTACAACTATATATAGTCCATTTTTCCAAACTTTCAAACTAAATTCTGGGAGCTCCAGGCACCCGTTTTTTTATCCATATTCATCCATGAGATCAAGACTCCGTTACCTACATAATTCCATTCCCTGGGCCATTTTCCATCCTCATCCCCTAGGGAACATTTTCTCATATTACGCTCAAGTACGCATGCTTACATTAACAAATAACTACTATATGATTTTTTCTCTTCAGCTATTTGGTTTTTATGTGTGTAGGTTCTTGATCCCCATACGACAACAGTATCCCTTCAGGTATATCATCGACACTAGCATGTAGTCATTCCCTCTAAATCTCAAAATGCATCTCCCAGTCACACCCTCCGATCTTTGCCTCTAGGATCCCTATATCCAGCTCTATAGTACTATCACCTTCACTGCATTTCGGTACTATCACCCAATAGCACCCCCCCCCACATGAGTTGTCCCATTCATAGCTCCCTTGGGCATTTTGACACTCATGATGTTTCCACCCTTTAGAGATGGGACTCCCAATAGTCTTACATAATGTTGAGAACTGACCACATACTCCTTCTCCTCATTTTTCTAACCTACCCCAAATGGACTCCCAGGTCACTTCATCATGGATCTATTTTTATTGCACCCCCGCAGTATCATTAACCATCCATTTCATCCACCATCAGTTTGACCCTCTGCATATTGTCCTCCATACGTTTCCCTAATACAAAAACCCGCCTATGAGGCCCTAACCCTCCACCCTTTTTTCAAGCAACTTGTGCCATCATCAGGCCAAGTCATCTTACACGGGGGCACCTGTTTCTGTATCTACACAGTTTCCCCAACTTATTTTTTATTCTTTTGATAATTGTACAAACCCTTTTTTTGCATTTTCATAACTTTATGTTGTCGCCTTTAGCGACCTTCCTTTTCCAGCAAAGAAATCCTCATCGCCCTTGGTTGGGGAATTTTTCACTTCCCAACATTGATTAAAATATCCATACAACCTCGAGCATCTTATAGACGATACACCTTTTTGATCTCTATGTTTGTCCATTGTGTCACACCTTTGGCACAACTCATCCTCATCTAGTCGTCCCCCTAGCGCTAGATTTAGTTTTACGGTTGCTGCCACTTTTCATATCTCCCTAACCAAGGGCAATATTGAGTGTCACCACATCTTGACTTCATCCATATACCTCATTAGTTCCTGATCTCATCCACTAGATTTCATAAATCTCTTTGCTTCTTGGAGTCACGTGTCCCTTTCTGTCGACATCAGCACGGTTTCGAGAAGGGTGAAAGTATCTTGACTCTCATTACCTTTACAATGAGGAGCCTCGGATGACACAGGGAAAAACACCATTATTCTTTGTTGTCATTGACCCCCATAACACTCAACTTCAACACTATCTCATGTTACGGTGGGTCTTACTTTCTAACTATTGAAGTTTTTTTATTTTAGTTGAAGACCTTTGAAATTTGATAGACTATCAATGTCTACACATTATAGAGACTTCTCACAGGTGTATGTAACCTTTTTCATAGTTTTTTTCACCATCATAATTGTCCTCTGTTATTATCAAACAACCCTGGAGGGCACTGCAGTGATCTGCATGCACAACACAACTTCAGTTATTGTATTATATCTTTTTGAATTACATGACATGAGCATGGGGCATGCCTGCCTCATTTGTACAAAGTTTTATTTTTTCTCCCACACCTTGTGAAAGGCTTGGTTCCTACAGGTTCCCCTCTCCTTCTAATGGGTCACTCTTGACACTTCCCACATCGCTCTTTCTTACATAGGTACTCTCAGTAGAAGAAACATTGATGTATTTCAGCTATACGTATGCTCCTAACCTCACACATCAGGTGACATCTGTTATCACCGAAATTTCATCTGCAAATGGCTACATAAATCTAGCATCTTCAAAACACTCATTAGTTCACTCATGGGCCAAAAATGCATCTCCAAAAGGTCCAAAGCTATACAGCCAGCAACAAAATCAACATGCACTATAAATACACATGGTATGTGCACACGTGCGACAGTTAGATAATGTCGGAAAAGCCTACATTCATCTGATGCACAATTGTGGACACAAAAATATTCACACACCTCAAAAAATGCATTTATGATATTGGTTGGCCTTCCACCCACTTTTGGTTCAACTTCCAAGTCGATTTGGCATCCAAATCTTGGCTAAATCCGACTAGGGGGCTGGTCAAAGACCTAAAGGTGCCCTAAAGGGCCCCTTATTCACACTAAGAACTGGTTGCGTAATACCTCAAATCTATGCTATAAAAGGAATCCATGGGTGCACTATATTTTAAAGTAATTCATTTGTATTGTTATGTTGTTGATATTCTCTTGGAGGATCCTCTTTCCTCATCAAGAGCATGCTAGCACCATTTCCATTAGCTATACATATCACCTCTAGATTGGATGTGCTTTGTATTCTCTTCACCATTTCATTTTAGTTCCTCACTTGTAAGAAGAGCTCAATATTTGGGGGTCCAAGAGCCCTCCCTTGGAGGAAGAGGGGACGCAAAGTCTCCCTTTCTCTTTGGTGTTTTCTTTCCACTAATATAATCCTTTCCATTGGTGGCATGAGTATTGTTTGTTTCTTGTTCTAATGTCCATATGCACTATAGTTTAATTCCTTTTATCATTCTTAGTTTAATTCTTTTCTTATCTTTTGTGCTTTATACTTCTAACTCTTTCCTCTACTGTTGTCTTGCCTAGCTGACCCAACTGGGATTGTAATCACCCTTATTTTTCTCATTTAGGTGACAAAAAAGGTGCAACAATAGTACATGGTTATTTTTTTCTCTTATGGAATTTTATGATGATGTTGATGGTTGTGATTTATTGTCATTGATATATATGTATTGGCAGATGCTATTGACATGTTTACATGAGTGTGAAGGAAACGTGCTAGATTTTTTATGTCGCTAGCATCATTGGACCTCCTTGGACTCTGGATTGAGTCAGGGAGTGGATCGTGTTTTGTTTGAGTATTTCATTTTATGCATATGTGCCAGATGATTGATTTAGTATTATTATGTACATGGATTAGTGACAGTGTTTTGTTAATGAATGCAGGCTGGTGAATTCTTGCTAATCCGAATCACATAAGGAGTAAAGGGGCCATGCACATAAACTAGTTATTGAGGGAGAGGTGTGGCAGTGTCCCTATCATAGCCTATTAGGTTAACGACTACCTAGTTTGAGAGGTACACAATTTTGTGAGGGTGGACTAAGATAGTCTCTCATGAATATTCTAAGGGGCGTGAAATAAGGTGGATTCCTTATTCCTTAGAATCCCTTAGTCTCTTATAAGGTCACCTGAATGGAGTGTTGACTAAAAGGGTTGGACAACTACCAAAACCATTCAAAGGCGAGTGGCACCCTTGGAGCACGGAGTTGTGTCTTGAAGGGAACGTGGCGTAAATAAAACTTAAGTCAATGAATCTATGTGGTCTAGAAAACCTTGAGAGAATAGTTAAACCTAGAAAAATCTTTAGGCCTTTCCATATTTAATTAATTAATTAAGGAATGAATTTATTAATTATAAATCCCAAATAAAAGTCTAAGCCTATTTAAAAAAAATGGATCCTAAGTCTAAGTTCTTGTAAGGAGACTAAACTAAATTATTAACTAAATTAAAAAGGAAGGAGGTAAATCAATTTAAGAATTAAGTAAAATAAAATAAATCTAAATATTTTATTTAATACACATGTGTGCAAGAAAATACCAAATTGAAATTTAAAATAAGAAAGGAATAAAGATGAGATATGTTGGATTACTAAGGGGGGGAGGTGAATCGGTAATAGATCAATTTAATCATTTTTAACCATATAATGCAAGTGTTATATCAATGTATCATTATCATCCAATAATTGCAGAGTAAATAAACAATGAACAAATGAGCAATCATACACATACACAATACACCGGTGTTTTTACGTTGAAACCCAAAGTGAGAGAAAACCACAAAATGTTTTTTCTTGTTTGTCTTTAATAGTTACATTCATTGCAAGCACAAACTTCCTTTGTTTTATAGCTACAACTGGAAGGAGGCTCCAACCCCCTAGTTTCTTAGACTCCAACCTAAGGGAATCTCCAACTCCCCAATTCTTTGGCTACAACTAGAAGGTGGATACAACCCCTTATTTCCTTAGGCTACAACATGAGGGAATATTCAACTCCCCAATTCTATGGATACAACCAAGAGGATGCTACAACCCCCTTGTTTCTAAGGCTACAACCTGAGGGAAGCTGCAATGCCCTAATTCTCTGGCTACAACCACCTATGTTTTTCGGCTACAACCACTTGTCCTTTCCCCACCAAACCACCCTGATGTAGAAGTATAATTATGAAACCACTCTCACACTATCATTGTGAGATATACTATTATAAACCTATACCAATCAACCTGTAACAACCTGTACCAATAACATGTGCCAACATGTACCATATATCAACTTGTACCTCAACCTGTACCATAAACAAATTTATCAACCATGCACCAATTCTGTACAAATGACATGTCACAATAACTTGTCGAAACAACCTATAATCAACATGTACCATAAACAAGTGCATCAACCATGCACCAACATGTACCTCAACCAAAATCCCTCATCAATTTCATCATCCAAAATGGATTTATAACTCTATAATAGACATGGTGTATATGATCACATACCTACAAACCTTCCTTAACTTTAACAACAAGAGACTAACATTTTCATCAAACTTTACTTTAGTCTCACATGACTAATTTTGGATTAGTCAACAAGCCTAAATTGAAATAATAATAACTATGTACCTGTATTGAATAAAGATATGAAAATAGTACACAATATTCTTCAATGTATTTTATGAAATTCCTCCAGATTTCACTGCATGGAACCCCTCATAAAAGGATTTATGTCAAAAATGACATACCTTGTTGAATTATGGCTTATTCTAGAGAGAGAACTTGTATAGAGTGCCCCACATGGAATATTTGTTGTATGGATATAAAAATGGTACAAAGAATACTACACACTGTACTCTAACCAATACATTTGGTCTTCCTGAATTTGGATCTGTTATGAAGAAGTTATGATGTTTTTATCTGAAACACCTCTTTTAGACTAGTTTCAAGACTAGCCACAAACCCTATTTTCGATGGAGTGTAACTCAAAAAATACAACGAACCGCAAGCTAAATTTTTTATCATAGATACTTGGATCTGTTTTCTCAACAACCTCCCAATTTCACGGTCTGAATCATTCTATAAAAAATGTTATTGTTAAAATGGTGAGATGACCTGTAAATAACATATCTTAGAAAGCATGAACAAAAGAATCTATCCTCCCTTGAATTTCGACCTTCTTTACTTCACCTTCCCTCTAAAATTCGTCTTAGATATCCTTTGGTTACCTCAATCAATTGTAGATATTCAATATTCTCAAGTGTGATTAAAATTAGAGAGCATTGCCTCTTATTTATACTTTCATGTACCTTCCTCAAGGGGTCACCTTTTAACCATCTTAACCCACTTTCCTTATTTTAGGGTTAACCCACTTCTAACCACTTGTTCACTTAGTAATTTCTCCATTACCTTTATTATTTAAATATTTTCTTTTGTATCCACTTTGACTTATAGTACACTCATCACTTCACTTTATTATTTACCTTCTAAAATCTCTTAAACCACTTTCTTTATTTTAGGGCTAATCCACTTCTAACCACTTGTCCACTTAGTAATTTCTCCATTAACTTTATTATTTAAATAATTTATTTTGTATCCACTTTGACTTATAGTACACTCATCACTTCACTTTATTATTTAAATAATTTCTTCTTTGCAACCACTTTGACTACTTTGACATTTTGGGGCTTCTTGATGACTCATGAG
Source organism: Picea glauca (assembly GCA_000966675.3). Taxonomy (NCBI): domain Eukaryota; kingdom Viridiplantae; phylum Streptophyta; class Pinopsida; order Pinales; family Pinaceae; genus Picea; species Picea glauca. Next base: position 585,274 of record JZKD02S1768946.1, on the reverse strand, counting down.
GGTTCTCCATCTTCACATGGCCATAACTCTCTAACCACGAGGAGTTATGAGACGTTCCACATACCAATGGAATTGTAATGACATGTATTATTCATATAGAATAGTATTTACTTGAAATATATCAAAAATCATACCTTTATCCATCAAAAAAAGTTGGTTCCATTACCCAAACCTTTGTGCTACCAGAATTTGCTTCCATACTTTCTTCAAGGGTTAACATGAATGACAACCATCCCAAATAATAAACAATATCCCCCTTTGGAATTCATGGAAACACTCTGATTCTATACTAGAGTCATATCACTAATGCTCCCCCTGTGACCATCGCTCCCCCTAGAACCATGCCTTTGTGCTCTTTCCCCAAGCATTTACCTTTGCATTTGATACATCTCTCCCCCTTTGTCATCAATGGAAAATTTATCTTTCCATCCGAGGTGGATCCCCCTGACTAAAATTTCCTCTTTATAGTTCTTCCTCATGTAAATATAAGACATATAAGATACGAATTCAAAAGAATTCATTTTGGAGTAGAAATTAATCTGAGTCTCTGGAAAAGATACTCAAAGGATTCTCGTGGAAGCAGTTTTGTAAATATTTTTTCCATTTGTTATTTTTTGCCCACATATTCAACTTTGATGTTATTCTCTACAAAATGTTCTCGTAGAAAGTGATACTTGATTAGAATGTGCTTCATCTTGGAGGGCATCACTAGGTTCTTTGAGATACTAATGGAACTTATATTATCGCAATAAATTGGAATGGGATCATGATACTCAACCTATATATCTGTCAATGTTTGTTTCATCCATAGAACTTTTGTACAAAATCTTGTTGCTTCAATATACTCTTCTTCGGCTGTAGATAAATAAACTAATGATTTATTCTTTCTTAGCTAAGATAATAAACACTCACCCAAGTAGAACATTGCTCCACTAGTTCTTCATCGAGTATCAATGAAACCTACACAATTTCCATCTATGTAGGCAATAAGTGATAGATATTTTTCATTTTGGATACCATAATACAAACTCTTATGTTCCTTTGAGATATCTAAAAATCATCTTCACTGCTAAGATATGTGATTCCTTTGGTGCTGCTTGAAATCGTGACACTTGTCCAATTGCATGCATCACATATGGTCTGGATGTTGTCACTTATAGTAGGCTACCAATCATTAACCTGCATGGCCTTTGTTCTGTAGACTTTGAATCATCATCTTTGGTCAATTTGCAACTGGTTTTCATAGGAGTAGTAACGGGTTTGCAATCTTCCATTCTGAACCTCTTTATCATTTCTCTGATATACTTAGTTTGAGAAATAAAAATTCCTTGGTTTCTTTGACGTATCTGAAGACCCATAAAGAAGGATAATTATTTGAGTAATGACATTTCAAATTCATTCTCCATATCCTTTGCAAATGGATGGCTTAACCTATCATCAATACTTCAAAAAATAATATCATCAACATAAACTTCAATTAATGAAATACTATCTTGAGTTACCTTGATGTAGAGGTTGTTGTTTCTGAGCATTAATCTATTTTGAATGTGAACTATTATATGCACTGCATGTGTACAAAAAATATATGTCAATTTGGAATTCATTAGCATTGTTTGAGCCATTTCCTGTGTAATTATAATCCATTATGATAATTTTCCTTTGCCTCTGAACCAATCTATGAATCAGTGCTATCGTCCACTGTCATATATATGTTCAAACCTGCTATGTGTTCTTACAAATGCATTTATTTCCATACTGTTCAAAATTCTACTGCATAACTGTCCATAATGCTGACCCATTTATCACTATACTATCATGAGGTCTTCAATACTACAATTGATTACTTTATCAAATTTTACTGCTTCTAATTTAATTCTCTGGATATGTCTACTCAAAATATGTAAGCTGCTCGAAGGATGGTTCTTTGGTCTATCACAACTATCACATAGACTCCCCCTGTCTAATATTCATATTACCTAGGAGTCTCTAAGTGGGATGGATCAAACAAATTCCTTCTCTGATGTGTATTCATCATCATATTAATTGGTAGATTAATCATCTCTCTGAGCTCTGACTTCTTTCTTTCTGTCTGTGGATTCATCTTTCACTACAATTCCTAAAAGTACAATCTCTTTAACCTAATCCTTATTTTATTTTAGTTATTTTCCAAACCTTTTTGTATTTGACATCTTTCTCTGTAGAATTTTGTTCATCTCATTTTATTGTCATTATTGCGATCTATGGGACTTGGTCTTTGTTCACCTATTCTTTGTGTTTTCTTATCCATACTTTATTATATATGATATCAATGTTCTCTTTCATGGAAGTACCGATCATGATTCTATAATCACTAGCTATGTGTCCATAGTTATGACATTTGTAACATTCAATGTTATGTGGGACCACATAGGAACTTTTTTCTTGAAAATTTATTTATAATCCCTACAATTTGCAACCTTATGCCCAAAATTAATATAATTAAAAAAAATGGCCATAAAAGAAATTTGCATACTTGGGACTGAATGATCTTCTTTGTGGTGTAGTTCTTTTGAATTTATGCCTTGATTGATCATGATCATGATTGAATCTTATTTGTGGCTTCAACATGGATGGTCTTCTTGAATATGTATCTTCAATAGTTTTCTTAGATTCTGGTTGACCATGATTCCTTCCTTTGAGTACTTCTGCATAACTCTTTCTATTTTCTTCATTCTTCTTTTCTAGCAACCTACAATGTGTCTCTTCATTCTCTATAACTGATGTGGATGTTTCTGTCTCTTCAACATTCTTGTTGAGCTTGACAATTTTACTTCTCAATGTGACAACTTCTTCTTCAAGCTTCTTAAACTTTTCTTCTTTCTTCATTATCTAAGTCTTCATGACTTCTTTTGTTCTTTTCGCTTCTTCAAGCTAAATTTTTAATGTGATTATTTCTTCTTCAAGTAATTTCTCTTCTTTACCAAACTCTTCCTCAAGCTGGTTTAGATCATTAGTTATTTCCTTAAGAATATCAGGGACAATTTTAGGGGATAAATTTCTCTCATGGGCTAATTTTCCATGGTTTTTCCAAAAACAAGATTCACTATTTTAAAAATGATTTGCCCAAATTCTATAGGATATAATTATTTTACCTTAAAAATCGCCAAAAATTTATAAAAACTATATAAAATCCTTAGAAATTTGAATATTTTTACAAAAATATCGCTAATCATTTATAGTTGGCATATGAAGGATTAGTAAGATTCGCCAAGGTTTCTACATTTTAAAATAAATTTCCATCCTTAAAATTATCCATGCTTAAGATGATTTGTCAATATATTCTTTCTCATTTATGCTTCTTCCTTATGTGTTGCTATGTTGGCTTCCAAATACTACTTTTGATATTAAAGATTTTATTCGATCTCTCTTGCTTCTTCTAGATGAGTTCTTAAGTTCTCGATGACTTGTTGGTATTCTTAAAAAATGTGAACACTTTCCTTTTATTTCATCAATTTTTTCTTGAGTGACTTGTTTTATTCTCTTAGTTCATCTAAAGCGCTAATCAATTTTGCTTCATAATTTTCTTCCTTTTCAATTAGTTTTTCTGTCTTATTTCCTTCATGGCATTCTATTTCAATATGTCCGCATTTTTCACAATTAAATAAAAAACACATACCTCTGGTGATTATGTACTCTTCATATTCTGAATATGTTTGACATGGTGAACATATTTCTTCTTGATCTGTACCTGCATCTTCTTTGGCATTTTCTGAATCTGCGATGGGTGAAAAATATATATCATGTAACTTATCCCAAAAATTTTTGGATGATTAAAATTTACCAACCTTTTCTCTTACTGGATTAGGTAATCCTTCCTAGATGAAATCCATTTCTATTTTGTTATTCTTATTCAATTCCTTCTTGGTTGTATTCTTTGCCCTTTTTGAACTATCATATCCTATAATGACTGATAGCTAAATATAATACCCATGTTCTTGTAAAACCACTTTCATCCTTCCACTCCACATCTCATACTTTAAACCATTATGACCATTGAACAATGGTACTCCATTCTCAGAATAATCCATGATCTCCTTCCAGTGGTTAAACTGTTTCTTGAAGGAACCTACTCTGAAACCAATTGTTAGATTACTGAGAGGGGGGGTGAATTAGTAATAGATCTATTTTTATCCTTTTTAACCATATAATGAAAGTGTTATATCAATGTATCATTATCATCCAATAATTGCAGAGTAAATAAACAATGAAAAAATGATAAATCATACACATACATAGTACAACAGTGTTTTTACGTGGAAACCCAAAGCAGGACAAAACCACATAATGTTTTTTCTTATATGTCTTTAAGAATTACATTCATTGGAAGCACCAACTTCCTTTTTTTCCATATGCAAATGGAATGAGGCTCCAACCCCCTATTTTCTCATGTTACAACCCGAGGGAAGCTCCAACTCCCCAATTCTCTGGCTACAATGAGAAGGAGGCTACAACCTAAGGGAAGCTCCAACTCCCAAATTCTCTAGCTACAACTAGAAGGAGGCTACAACCCCCTATGTTCTCCAGATACAACCAGAAGGTGGCTACAACCACCTGTCCTTGCTCTGTCCAACCTCCCTGATGTATAAGTAGAATGATGGAACCACTGTCACACTATCACTATGAGATATATTGCTCTAAACCTATACCAATCAACCAGTAATCAACCTGTAACAACTTGTACTAATAACATGTGCCAACATGTACCATACATCAACTTGTACCTAAACCTATACCATAAACAAATGCATTAACCATGCACCAAACCTATACAAATAACCTGTCACAATAACCTATCCAAACAACCTATAATCAACTTGTACAATAAACAAGTGCATCAACCATGAACCAACCTGTACCTCAACCAAAATCCCTCATCAATTTAATCATCTAAATCTGATTTGTAACTCTATAATAGACCTAGTTTGTATGATCACATACATTCAAACCTTCCTTAACTTTAACAACAATAGACTGACATTTTCATCAAACTTTACATTAGTCTCACATGACTAATTTTGGATTAGTCAACAACCCTAAATTGAAATAATCATAACTATGTACCTGTATTGAATAAAGATCTGAAAATAGTATACAATGTTCTTCATTTCATTTTATGCAATTCCTCGAGGTTTCACTACTTGGAATCTCTTAGAAAAAAAAGTTATATAAAAAATGGCATACCTTGTTGAATTATGGCATATTCTAGAGAGAGAATTTGTAGAGCATGCCTAGCATGAAATATTTGTTGTATGGATATAAAATGGTACAAAGAATACTACAGAATGTAATATAACCAATACATTTGGTCTTACTTAATTTAGATCTGTTATGAAGAAGTTGTGACGTTTTTACCTGAAACAACTGTTTTAGACTAGTTTCAGGACTAGCCACAAACCCTATTTTCCACGGAGTGTAACTCAAAAAATAAAGTGCCCCACAAGATTGAATTTTTATCACAATTACCTAGATATGTTTTCTCAACTACCTCCCAATTTCACAGTTTGAATCATTCTATAAAAAAAGTTATTATAAAAATGGTGAGATGACATGTAAATAACATACCTTAGAAAACATCATTAAAATAATTTATCCTCCCTTGAATTCCGACCTTCTTTACTTCACTTTCCCTCTGAAATTTGGCTTAGATATCCTTTGTTTATCTCAATCACTTGTATATATTCAATATTCTCAAGTTTGATTAAAATGAGAGAGCTTTGCCTCTTATTTATGCTTTCATGTACCTTCCTCAAGGGGTTACCTTTTAACCATCTTAACCCACTTTCCTTATTTTAGGGTTAACCCACTTCTAACCACTTGTCCACTTAGTAATTTCTCCATTAACTTTATTATTTAAATAATTTATTTTGTATCCACTTTGACTTATAGTACACTCATCACTTCAAATTTATTATTTACCTTCTAAAATCTCTTAAACCACTTTCCTTATTTGAGGGCTAACCCACTTCTAACCACTTGTCGACTTAGTAATTTCTCCATTAACTTTATTATTTAAATAATTTATTTTATATCCACTTTGACCTATAGTACAGTCATCACTTCACTTTATTATTTAAATACTTTCTTCTTTGCAACCACTTTGACTACTTTGACCTTTTGAGGCTTCTCCAATTTCACATGGCCATAAATCTCTAACCGTGAGGAGTTATGTGACGTTCCACATACCACCTGAAATGGCATGACATGTACTATCCATATAGAATAGTATTTCCTTGAAATGTATAAAAACACGTACCATTATCCAACAGACAAACTTGGTTCCATTACCCAAACCTTTATGTTACCAGAATTTTCTACCAGACTTTCTTCAAGGGTTGACATCAATGACAACCAGCCCAAATAATCAACAAGATAATATGTGTACTCATAGAATGGTATCTAGAGTCTAGATACCACTATTTTAACTAGACTACGACTCATTTTTTAACTCAACTTAGATTAGTAAGGAATCAGTCATTAAATGGGAATATAGGGAATAAAGAGACAACTAGGAGTGATTTAAGGAGCGCATTTGGGAAATGTGAGGGAAATTGACTTTTAATTAAAATAAAATATATAATTATATTTTATACACAAATTGATGGTCAGAGATATATATATATATATATATATATATATATATATATATATATATATATATAGATATAGATATAGATATAGATATAGATATAGATATAGATATAGATATAGATATAGATATAGATA
>JZKD02S1768946.1:533008-572242 GCA_000966675.3 Picea glauca | reverse complement strand
TACAAGTATTCCTACACAATGGCATGCCATAATATAACATGAATATATAGTCCACTTAAAACACACTTTACTTTTATCTATAAAAGTAAAACATATTCAGAATCAAATATCATCCATAATATAACATCAACAATAATATTTCATAGTTGAGATACATATCTGAATACTAATGTTGGGTAAACAAATGGAACATCCATGTTCCACCCAACCATAGAAACATAAAAACCACGATCACTTGTCTTGATCACCCCCTAGCCTGTCCATGAGTCCATAAGGGTGAACTAACTCATAATCCTTAACTATTGTCGCATTCAGTAGATCAGAAAATGATTTTCCTCACACTAGATGTGATCATAACAACATAATATATTCCCCATCCCAACATACTAAGCAACGTCCTGCCTCCCACATATGTTGTATTTATCTTGTGCCTAGGTATTTCCATTCCTTTCCCTCCTTGGGGAAATTCACAGCTTTACAAATCCATGATTTTTGGGGGCTTCTAATGGAGAAATGCAACTTCTTCCACTTGTAAGAATTAACTCTGAGTTAACTAAAACTTGTTCCACACTCATGGAGTCATAGTCAACTATTTTTAACATGGTTGTTCCATTTGTCTTCCAACATTTAATTTATTAAAAAGTTTGTCTCATACATGTGTCCAACAAAAGAGGACAGTGGGAAAGTCAAATATTTTCCCAATTGTCCTAAAATAATAATTACATAAGCCAAAATTCTAAATTTGTATTTTCCATAAATGGAAATTTATTTCTAAATTCAAGTTGGAATTTAATTTATAATCATTTGAGGATATCATATCCTCTTCCCCTTAAGTACAACATTGTCATCAGTGTTCAATCATCTCTTAGAATAGGATTGGATAAGATTTTTTCATATCTTATTCCAATTCCCAAGTGGCCTCCTTAGTGCTAAATTGCTTCCATTGCACTTTTACCTAGGTGATCGCTCTGTTCCAAAGTACTGTTTATTTCTTGTCCAGAATGCAAAAAGGTTCTTCTTGGAACTTTCCTTTTGGTTCCACCTACACCATGTTCCAATCAATGATGTGATTAGGATCGTCAATATATCTTTTCAAAAACAAAACATGAAAAAAATTATGAACATTAAATTTGCAGGAACTGCCAGTTTATATGCCATGGGCCTGATTCGAGTTAAAATATCGAAGGGTCCACAAAATATTGGGGCAAACTTGGAGCAATTTCCTATCTTTAAAGAGCTTCTTCTTGATTTGAATTTTAGATATACATGTTCTCTAATTTTGAATTCCTGATTTCTTCTCTTTAGATTTGCATAGCTTTTTTGTCGGTCTTGTGACTCTTTCAAGTTCTATTATACCCTTTTTACCATTCTCTCCATTTCTTGGAGGGTTTCTGGTCCCAACATGATCCTTTCAACTAGATTGTCCCAACTGATTGGGGTTGTGAATTTCCTTCCATATAATACTTCGAAGGGACTCATCTTGGTTGTTTCTTGATAACAATTATTGTAAGCGAACTCAAATAAGTGCAGATATTCTTCCCACTTAGTTGGTTTTGTTCTTACGTACATTCACAACATGTCTTTGATAATTTGATTTGTTCATTTAGTCTTCCCATATGTTTGTGGATGGTAACTTGTGCTAAAATTCAAATTAGTACCCAAACCTGCAAACAATTCTTTCCAAAAATTGTATGTAAATTTGACATCTCTATTTGAAATCAACCATTTTAGGAATTCCATGCAACCTAAAAATTTATTTCATAAAAATTTTAGTGATATTAATCACTTTGTAAGTAATTTCACAAGTACAAAATGTGGATATTTACTTAGTTTATCAATCACTACCATTATTGAGTCATATTGTCTTTGAGTCTTAGGAAAACCTATGATGAAGTCCATCAAAGTAATTTCCCATTTCCATTCAGGTATAGGCGGAGGTTGTTGTAGGAAAATCTCCCTGCAAACAGGTAGATCACCTCTAAGGCTTGACCTTAACCCTAGATAGAAAAATGCTTAACGTGGACACTGACTTCCTTTCAAATCTATCTAAACTAATGCATGAGAAGGGAGGATAACAGAAGTACCTTTTAATCGACGTTTGTCCCTGCACGCTCCGAGTTGCGCTCCAATCCTTTTTCTCCTCGCTGAGGTCTGTGGACAAAACAAGATACGACCACTTCCTACTCTATTGGCATTAGCTTGAAAACAGATCTATCAATAAATGACAAGTTTATGTAACATCAGACACAAACTAGAAAGAAACAGGCCAAGAGTGTCATATTAATGAGAATAACGACAGCAGTACTTACAATCATAGATGCGAATGTGACAGCTTCGTCAAGTCCTCTTCGTCTAACCCTTGCCTGAAAGATCCACAACCTAGATAACAACAACTTCACTGATCACTCTCCTTTAGCTGACTGTAAGTTTCCTCCAAGATCATAAGTTTCATATGTTCAATTCTTCCTTCCCCCCTTTCCACCATCATAGAACCTGTTTATATAGGTTGGGAGGGGCCTAACCTCTTGAGTTATGTTTAGAACAAGTTGGGAACCTTCTCTTTAGATCAGGGATCTTTTGATGAAACCAAGAATTTGAGCACAACTGCCTCCTAATCTCGAATGATCCTCCCCTTATTCTTCTCAACGGGCTAACAACTGACCCAGAATAGGGAGCGCTCCCTCAGAACGGGCATCAGAGCATTGTAGCGCTCCCTGGTAAGCCTTGGGAAAGCGCAAGCGCTCTCAAGATGAGGAGCACTCCTCCAGAAGGGCCTGAGGGGCGTTATAACGCTCCCTAAAGTATGATAGGGGAGCGCAGGTGATTTGTTAAGGGCAGGTGATTTCAAACCTTTCCAACAGGATAGAGACATGACACAGGTGGAGGCTCCCTCATCCAGAATGGTTCGATGGATTTGTTGATTATGAACAACAACATCGATTTGGAAAGCTAGCTGGTGGGAGAGTCGCGGTTGATGGTCGTCTAGATTAAACGTGATGTAGTTGGATGAATTGGGATCAAAAGCGCCAATAGAATCTAAGAGTGTCCTACTTTGGTTGGGACAGTGTTGTAACACTTCCAATGCGGACATGGCACACGGAGCTTGGGCCAAATCTTCTACAATATTGTAATTTTGGGCAGCCCGTGAACTAGGATTGAAAGTGGATTTCTGGATGGTTCTCTTAGGAGGGCGTAAGATGGAGTCAAAAGAAGGTTTCTCAATCTGAAGTGGCCCATATGGAGGGCTAATAGATGGAGGATTAACGACAGATGGCAAAGGATCTGGCAAAGAACCATTAGCAGTCTTCGACTTGTCAGGCTTAACTGGTGTGTCGTATGTCGCAGAAAGAGTGGTTAGATTAACCCCGTTAAACATGTAAATGTGTGCGCTTGTCAAGGCCTCATCATGGGGTTGGTTGGAACTACCCCCCGGTGTGGGGGTTTGTGCAACCAAAGATTGTTGTTGCGGAAAAGGCTGAGTGAGCACAGCAGGTTGCGAATTTCCCTTAAAAAGTTTAGCCACTTCATCGCGGTGTGGGCAGTCTTGAGTGTAGTGATCATCACCACAAATGAGACATGGGAATTTTGGTTTTCACTGTGGTTGTTTTCCAGCAGCAGGGGTTTGTGGTTGGGTCTTGGGTTGTTCATTGTTATTGTTCTTCTTTATTTTTTTTCTCGCTTTCTTCTTGCCCCCGAGTTGTTGTGAAGGGGTTGATTGGACCACATTCACATCAAAGACCTGAGTTTGAGGGGGGGTAGAAGAGGGTGTAGTCGAACTGGGAGCAGCCGTCGGGGTGGGCCGCTGAGTTGTTCCAGTGGACTGGGTGGTATATTGAGTTTTGACGGAGCCAATAACTCCATCCGCATGCGAAGCAGTCGATGGTTTGGATGGATCGTTAGTGGGACGGGTAGCGTTCGGTATCAACTCATACAGAGTATCGGATTGTGAATAGACTAAGTCTAAGTACTGAGCTCGGGCGATGTCTTCTTCCTCGGTGACCACGCCGCCCATGGAAACATCACAAGCGATCTTGGGTAATAATGATTTCGTGAACCACTCCGCTAGTAATTGGTCAAGGATGACCGCCTTGATTAGCCTTCGTCGTCTTCTCCATTCATGGATATGATCGGAGATGTGTATGGAAGTTGTCTGATGAACATGGGTTAATAGTTCGATACCCATCTCGTATTGGATGGGCAGTTGGAAGTGTGTGAGGAAGGACATGGTGAGGGAGTTGAAATTGTAAAAAGATGCGCGTGGTAATTCAATATACCATTTTGGTGCGGAACCCATAAGTGTCCATTGGAAAAGACGCAAACGAATAGAATCGTCCATGAGGGAGTTGGATGAGCACCACAAGTGGAACGTCATCACGTGGTTGTTCGGGTCTTCTCCAGATTTTCCGTCGAATTTTGGGATATCAGAAGGAAGTTTTGCTGGAATAGCTGGCCAAACCGAAGAATGATGAATGGGATCATTCGTTAACCGAGACAAGTCTGGAAGGTCCAAGGTGGCTAGAAAAGGTAGTTGTCGGTTAACCTGTGGGTAATGCTGGTGTGGAAGAGGAACACCAGTGGGGCCCAATACTGGGTTATGTGGATAATTATAACTCGAGGGCCCTCTCATGTGGGGTTGGTTTTGACCAAGGTACATAGGATTTGAAGTGTTTTGAGAAGCTTGTGTGAGCGGAGGATAACCAAATGGTTTTTGAGGGTTATGGGTTGGGTTGGGGATTTGTCCATAAGGAGGTTGTTGCGGAGTATGCAAATTTTTTCCTGCCAGGAAGTGTGGGTTTCTTATGAAAGGAACGTTCCATGGGTTAGATGCGACAGGCACAGTTGATCCCGTGGAGGCATGCGGATTTCCTTGAAAAGGTGTGCTCCACGGATTGGGTGAAACAGACACATCTTGTCCTTGTGGTTGATGGTGGACTCCGACTTGAGGTTTCCCCCCAGCATGAGGGTGCCCCCCGAATGGAATTTGTCCTCCAGTGGGAGGATGCCCCCCAGCTTGAGGTAGAGTTCCCAGGATTTGAGGGCCAGACGTAAAAGATTGACCAGTGTTGTTGATTGGGTTAGGACCACCAAGGACAGTCCCTCTGGGTTGTTGGATAGGGATGGAACTTCCTGGTACGGTTTGAGTAGTGGTTTGGGTAGTGGTAGTGGCAGATGCATTCAGTGCCCTAAATCCAAAAGGGAGATTTGGTCTTGGTGTTATAGGTGTGCCAATCAGAGCTTGATTAACTACCACATTACCGACAGGGATGGTCAAAATGTGCGGGGCCATTGTCGAATGGGCTGTCTGTAGGGGAATAGTAGGTCTCGGTCCAATGAATGGTACATTCAGGCCAACGGGTGGTGTGCTCGGAGCAACGGTTGGTGTGGCTGTAAAAGTGGTAGTACCGGTGAAGTGATTTGGGGGTACAGTGTAGGAGAAAGGTACATCGGCGCCTTCTCCTATTCCATAAAGATCTCGCACCAAGCGTGGTGGACTCCGAACAATGTTCTCAGTCCAAAAAGGGTCATCGGGTAAAGGGTTTTGAGGAGACCTGGCCGGAGCATTCGAATGGTTTATGCCAACAAATTCTCCAGTGGAATTTAGGTGGAGGATCTGTCGTTCATATCCCTCTGGAATGTGATAAGCTTCTGGGGATTCCGAGACAATTCTAAAATTCTCCAAAGGGATGGGAACTTCTTCCTGAGAAGTTGTAGTGTTTTGAACCTCGCTCTGTTGAGGAGATTGCTCCGTAGAATGAGGGGGTAAAGGGGTGTCTCCTTCCATATTTTCTGGAGGAAGTCCCTATAGCCTTCGCGAGCATCGTGGAGGGTCGATGTTGGCGGAAGAAAAGAGCCGACGAAATAAATCTATGGCCAACTAGTGAGAAGAAACAACACACGCTAAAAAATCTAAGAATCACAACCAAGCAAACATGACCTTCTTTTGATGATCGTACTAGTTGGTGATGAAATCCAATGTCGCGTGATCAAGTCCAGAAGGGGTGGGGATAGGGTGGAACAGTTACAATGGTGACCTTCTTAACAGACTTATGCCTTGGTGTAAGCTTCCACGCAGTAATTGTGGATTTACCCTCCAAGGAGCCCAAGTGAGTTTGACCAATGTCTGCTCCAGGTACAGTGAGACTTCCCATCACCGTCACCTTGTGTAAGAACCTAAAATATTATGGCCACTAAGGTTACCAATTCCCAGTCAGCCCCTGGTTGGGAACAGTCGACAGTTCGATCCGAACGTATGGGTAGGGTATCAAGCCCGAAACCAACTAAGAATCTTCCACGCAGTAATTGTGGATTTACCTCAAAGTGATCCCCATAATACGATCTGACCAGCACAATCAGTTAAACCACGGAGGGTTATTCCCCGTAGCTTACCCGAATGCAACCTCGTGTGTAACTCCTGTGTGAGAGGGGGATCCCAGACAGACTTATACGATAACTGGATTTACTCTCCCTAACTTAGGATGCTAATGTTTGAACACACAAATTTGGAGAGTTATGCTCACAGCCTAATCCAAAGTACTACACCTATTCTACTGTTGGTGGAGGATTCTAGCAAAGAAAAAGTTCTAGATAAATTTTAATTAGCATTGATTTTTATGGTTGTTCTTTACGCAAAGGGGTGCATGGAAGTGAAACAAATGGAATTATGACTCAGACCCAAAGAATGCATCGAACATAATAAGCAGTCATTTCCTTTCGATGAATGTCTATCTAAGGGAGAGAGAGAGTTGTTTCACTAACAAGCACAATGATGGAATGCTCCCCAAACAATTCTTTTTTCAATCAAATCCTGATGTGATGCAAAAACTTTTAAATTCCTTCTGATATGCTCAATCAATCATGAAGATATCTTTAATTGTTTGCGTATGGATGATGATCAATACAACACAATGCTTATCTTTTCTCATTATCTTCTTTGTATGAATGAAAACCAAACTAGCATAAGAAAAAGTCACACAAACAATACACCCTTCATAGCAATCAAAACGAAAAACGAAAGAAAAGAAACAATCAAAGAAAAAGCAAACTTCACACCCAAAAGAAAAATTTGAAGAACAAATGACCTCAACTGAAAACAAGATACAGAGGTCTGTAGACCTTTGATGACCTTCACTAGGGTTTTGCTCAACTGAAGAGAAGAGAAAAACAATGCATAGGTTCCAAGCTTTACTCAACAGAAAAACTCAAAAAAATGGTGAAGAAGGCTACAAGATCCAATCAACAAGGTGTTTATTCTTCAAAAATACGGATGTCAAGGCTAAGAGGGAAGAAAAATTGACTCACAAGATCACTCAGCAAAAGAGCCACAGAGGCAAACCCTGAAAAATGCAATTGTGGAGGGGTTTTGGGCCAAAAGAAGGTTGGCACTCTGTTGCCAAGGGCAAAGAGCATTATAGCACTTTGTGTAAGGATATTAGGAGTGTTGGCACTCTGTTAACACTAGGACAGGGGCGCCAGGGTCTAAAAGTCCCAGAAATGTCAAAAAATTTCAAAAATTGAGATCTGAGCTTGACAAGTATGCTGAATGTGACAAGGTAAGGAGCCAATCAGCTCATGAAACTAATCAAAGAGGGGTGATCCAGGTCTGAACGATCAAGGGACAGAACAATCTCAATGAGGATAAAAATCCAAACAAGAGGTTTTGATTCGAGGCTATCTCCCCAGTGGAGTCGCTAGTTTCTATTGTAGGAAAATCTCCCTGCGGACAGGTAGATCACCTCTAAGGCTTGACCTTAACCCTAGATAGAAAAATGCTTAACGTGGACACTGAATTCCTTTCAAATCTATCTAAACTAATGCATGAGAAGGGAGGATAATAGAAGTACCTTTTAATCGACGTTTGTCCCTGCACGCTCCGAGTTGTGGTCCAATCCTTTTGCTCCTCGCTAAGGTCTGTGGACAAAACAAGATACGACCACTTCCTACTCTATTGACATTAGCTTGAAAATAGATCTATCAATAAATGACAAGTTTATGTAACATTAGACACAAACTAGAAAGAAACAGGCCAAGCGTGTCATATTAATGAGAATAACGACAACAGTACTTACAATTGTAGATGCGAATGCGACAGCTTCGTCAAGTCCTCTTATTATAAACGTTGCCTGAAAGATCCACAACCTGGATAACAACAGCTTCACTGATCACTCTCCTTTAGCTGACTGTAAGTTTCCTCCAAGATCATAAGTTTCATATGTTCAATTCTTCCTTCCCCCCTTTCCACCATCATAGAACCTGTTTATATAGGTTGGGAGGGGCCTAACCTCTTGAGTTATGTTTAGAACCAGTTGGGAACCTTCTCTTTAGATCAGAGATCTTTTGATGAAACCGAGAATTCGAGCACAACTGCCTCCTAATCTCGAATGATCCTCCCCTTATTCTTCTCAACGGGCTAACAGCTGACCCAGAATAGGGAGCGCTCCCTCAGAACGGGCATCAGAGCGTTGTAGCGCTCCCTGGTAAGCCTTGGGAAAGCGCCAGCGCTCTTAAGATGAGCACCGCTCCTCTAGAAGGGCCTGAGGGGCGTTATAACGCTCCCTAAAGCATGATAGGGGAGCGCCAGCACTTCTGCAGCTGAAATAGGGGAGCATTCCCCCTCCAAACCAGTTTTTCAGGGTCTCTTTTAGGTGTCAAGAGTTATTTGATTCCAGTAAACCAGTTCTCCTCCTTCAAATCAGTCACGTGAGGTGTTATAAGTGCCTCCTTAGTGTCGTTATCATGGAATCATGTCTGAACATCGTTTGCGACACTTGCGAAAGTTGTAGGGAAGATGCGACACTTACGACGATTGATAGGGACAATGTGACACTTAGCAATTTTGATGTGTAACAGAGGTTGTAACAGACCTGTCAGATGTTGATGTTGAGATTTTACCTATTGACAATCTAAACATTTAGAAAAATATTCAGTTGTTTCATTTTTCATGTTAGGCCAGTAAAAAAAATTCCTTAAGGCTGTTATCATTTTCTAGTATCCTGGATGACTAGAATACATATTTTTGTGCATCTCGTCAAGAATTGTCATCTTTAAATCAATAGAGTTAGGTACATATAAACTGTCTTTGAACCTTAACAACCCATTTGTATCTATAATCATATCTGTTTTGTTTAGATTTTCTACATTTCCTTGCAATTTTGTTGTTGTTTTGAGTTAACTATTATTACTGCTTGTAGATTTTATTTTCTGTTCGATATCATTTTTTTCCTTACTACTAATTATTTCATAAATCCCACTAGTCCTCCGGCTTAGTGCATATGCAACTTTGTTTTATTTATCTTTCATGTGTCGTACTTCAAAATAGAATTCACTTAAAAAGGCCAACCATATCGCTTGTATTGCATTGAGATCATGTTGACTGAACAAATTTTTTACACTATTGTTGTGGGTTAGTAACAAAAAATTTCTTCCCATTAAATTATGCCACCACATTTTTAACGCATGAATCACAACTGCTAATTCCAAATCATGAGTCACATAATTATATTCATCTTCTTTCAATTTACAAGATTCATAACAAATGATGTGTCCATATTGCGTTAACACACCTCCTAGTCTCTCTTTACTCGCATATACATAAACTCTAAATTCTTTATCCAGATCTACTAGTTTTAGGATACGTGTTGTAGTTAACAGTCTTTTTAGCTTATCAAAACTATCTTGACATTTTTGCGACCAATTAAATTTTATTCTCTTTCTCTATAGTGATGCAATTGGATACGTAATTCTTGAAAATATTTCGATAAACCTACTATAATAACCAATAATCCCCATAAATGACCTTATGTCTGCTACATCTTTAGGAATAGGACATTCCATAATGGCTTTAATATTTTTTGGGTCTGCTGCAATACCATCTTCTGATATTATGTGGCTTAAATATTGTATCTTTCTTTGGTAGAAATCACACTTATCAAACTTAGCATATAACTTATGTTCTATTAAAGTCTCTAGCACTACTTTCAGATGCTCTTCATGTTCTTCTTCAATTTTTGAATAAACTAAAATATCATTGATAAAAAACAACACAATTTATCCAGATATTGGTTGAATATACTATTCATCAGGCACATAAAGGTTGTTGGTCCATTAGTAAGTCCAAACAGGATCACTACAAATTTATAGTGTCCATAATGTGTTCTAAATGTTGTTTTTTTTTACATCTTTGTCATTTATCTAGTTTAGAGAATATTTTTTCTCCTCAAACCTAGTCAAAGAGATCGTTAATTCTAGGTAAATGATACTTATTCTTAATCATAATTTTATTCAGTTGATGATAATCAATAGACAATCTTAAAGTTACATCTTTCTTTTTAACAAAAAAAATGGTTCTCCGCAGGGTGAAACACTTGGTCTGATATATTCTTTATCTAACAGTTCTTGTAACTGAATTTTCAGTTCTATTAATTTAGGTATACTCAGTCTATAAGGTGCCTTGGACACTAGGGAATATTTAGGGAGTAGATCGATAGAGAAATATATCTCTCTCATCGGAGGTAGTTCCAATATTTCTTCTACGAATACATCCCTAAACCCATGTAGGACTGCAAAGTCTTCTAAACTTGGTTTGGTTTCTTCCACTAGGAGATTAGTTACTTGAATAACATATACTTGGAAACCTTTATTAATACATTTCTTAAATTGCATTGTTGATATTTTCCTAACAGAAACTGATTTTTTGATTCCTTGTACTGTTTTGACTGTATTATTTTAATCTATATACACACATGAGTTTTTTTAACAATTTAATACCACTTTATTTTTTCTAACCAGTCCATTCTGATAATGATGTCGTAAGACCCCAAAGTTAATACATTCAGATTTAATTTTGTACTCTGACCATTTATACTAAGCTCACAATAAAATGAAATATGTTACCTTTCTTTTGGTCCTTGTTGCTAGTTGTACTAACCAATATTTAGCATGGTTTACCTTCTTTAACTTGTTCTATTCTACTAAAGATGGAGTAATATAACTCATACTAGATCCTGGGTCAATTAGTATAGAAACATTCTTGAAATCAATTTTACCTTCAACTTCCACAATAGTGGATTGATGATCTTCCTTTCTGCCATCCAGAGATGCATTGATCTTATGCATGCTTCTGCCAATGTCTCCAACTGTTGAAGCCTCTTGAATATTATCGACTGGATTTCTTGTTGATTGGTTTAAGCATGGAAAATGTATCCGCAGGTGGGGTTCTCCAGACTCCCAACACTTCAATGGTTCTCTCGGGTTGTCCCCCACCTTCTTGAATCCCAGATTAATTGGTTTATTTATCCTTAAGTATTCTATGTATTAGAGTGATAGTCCTTCCTTTAAAATCCATTTTCCATGTGTAACAGTCCTCCTCGTTACGACGACAAACCTCTTATAACAAGTGCAATTTTTTTAATTTTTTTTTGTGTGTGCACGTGTGTACAAGGGTAGTAAAAACATTCTACTTTGCATCGCAACACGATGACGAACATGACACATGCAACTATGACCACAACATAACAAACTAAGATGCACATCAAGCATCCTGAAGCAAGTACGACAATCAACCGACCACAAAATAAGACTAACTACCCGCCCATCCTATCCTACAATGGTTAGGACCTCCAGGACACATAAGCAATGCTCAATCCCAGGTTCCCATCGATCTTGACCATTTAAGGTCTCAGGGTTGGCGACTATTCTGAGGAAAAAGGAGGTGTCTACATCCTGCCCGACACAGGCAGACCAAGATTGCTATACTAAGGACAATCATCCTAGAAACCCAAAATTAAATACACAAGTAGCTAGAATCCTTATAGTGAGCAACCAAGCACATCGAAGGTTTACATAAAAAAGTATAACCATTACTTAATAATAAACATCAATACCCTCAATGGGCAATGCAAGCTGAACGACATTGTCAACATCGCATAACAATATTGCTTAAGCAAGGAGTCGAAAAGCCGAAGGGGTGAATCTAAAATTAAAACAATTTCTTTTTACCCAACCTCTATTAAAACAATACCTCCTAAGATTTTAAACTATACCCACTACATTTTTATTAAACAAAAGCCACAATATATTGAGCCAATACCCAATTTATATTAAAACAATATCTAAATGGTGTTTAGGACAATATCCAATTTATATCAACCATACCCAAAGTATATTATCCATATCCAAGTTATATTACAACAATACCCAATTTTCATTAAAACAAAATTCAATTATATTAGAACAATACCCTCTAAAATTATATGGAGACCAATTCTTCTTATCCCAATTATAAGATAGAATTGCTAGATTTATTAGGTCGCAAATAATTACGAGCAATTATTGATCTATAAGGAGTTATATATATCCAAAATTTGACTGTCATGTAACCATACCAAATTATAAAATTGATTGAAGGGGATTGTATTACAAATTATCTCAAGAGATGTGATAGAAAATCAATAATTCATAATGAAAATCTATATATTTTTAATAACTACAAATCACCCCAAAGAAGACAATCTTCCACTTGACAAATTACAACCATTGGATTTGGAGTCTACATGCATTTCTTATTTACTTCGACTGAAAAAGTAAAAACATTAAAAGATCCTTTTTAAATCTGAAGGTATCTATTAACAATGATGTGCATAGCAACTCATTTTGACACCTAAATTCTAGTTTAATCCAAACGTATTTTACTAGCCATTCACCTTAATAAGGCATAAACTAAAATCATGCGAAAAGTTGCAGTCAGCCATTAGTACGGTGGCTATAAGAGGTGCTGGAAAAGGAGTAGAAATAGTGGTCACCAGGTCACGACTGCCAAGTAAATAAAAAGGAAAAAAAATAGAATCATCTAAATCGACATGTGAGAACTAAAGCAGGGGTGCATGCCAGAAAATAAAAAATTAGAATGGCAACTGCCTAAAGGCAACGGTCAGAAACCAAGAATCAAATTGGAGAATTTATCATGACCGCGTCAGAGAAACCCCTTCATTGTCGTACACAACACGTCTTGCAGAGGAGAGGCACCGTCAACCGTTTTATACAGTAATGATATTGGGCTTCTATTGAAAAACATTCCCAACCACCAGCATACACCAAGCGTCGAGGAACAAGGATTCATCAACACAAAAACATGAGGATAGTGCCCACATAAGGCACCAAGGGAGATCCAAGGGGCCAAACTCATGCACAACACGTTTAATGAAATGCGACTTCACATAGATCACAGAGGCGTGTTTAGGATTTGGATAAGTTGCAGGGGTGGAAGGATACGACTTAAGCAGTGTCTGCAGAGGCGAAATAGACGAATCTACTATGCAAAACGTGTTGTTTCTGGACAACGAAAAGCCTTGTCGGCCGTTTTACTCCATATCACTGCTTATCATCTAAGTTTTCATGTAGGGTCTGGTTCAGATTTAAAGCAAGTCACCATACGTTTCACTGTAAGAAATTCGCTTCAATGCCAGTCATAACATGCGCCTTAATTTATCATAAGTGTCTAACAGAAGAGTGGAATGTTGGAATGAGTTTAATAAGTTTATGATGAAAACTGTGGAAGAAGTTTGATACATGGAAACCCAAATCACCTCATTCCTGGCAATACCTTATACCTCTCCTTGCGCATTGTGGTCCTAAAATTTCACGACTTCAAGAATTTCAACAAATTCCAACATAAATTGCATTACAGTCAATTCGGACATTTAATGCATTCAGACACATAAATTCTAAACATAAATGCATTCCAGCATGTAAATTCAATCAAAATTCAGACATGTAATTTCTAAACAGAAAATTCATTACAGTCAATTTCAAACAAAAATTACCTTACATAAATTACATTACATAATTCCTAATATAAAAATTTCATTACATAAAATTACATTACATAATTTCTAAACATAAATTTCATTAAATAATTTCTAAACCTAAAATTTCATTACATAAAATTTCAGTACATAAATTCTAAACATAAAATGCATTTTAGACATGCAACTCCAGTCAAAATTCAAACATATAACTTCAAGAATCGATTCAGACATATAACTTCAAGAATCAATTCAGACAAATAAATTCCATCATAGAAATTCAAGCATGGTAGAGGAACAGATTTCTTGTGAAAATGGAACCAAATACAAACACTTAAATTCAGTGATAAATTCCTAATGAGAGACGGGTAAATCTGTAGTTGATAGCGGAAATAAAACGCAGAGTAGAATCACAAAGGGGTGCATTAAGGGCAGAGATGAGCTAGCCCAGAAACATTGAACCATGGAGTCAACTGGGGAAAAAGGAATTATAATAGTGGCGGGAGCATACAATACAAAAGGCGCAAAGACCATCATTCAACACAAGCAACCACTGGTAAATGACTAAAGGTTCGCCTTCGCTTCACCATCCTCGCACAGAAAAGTAGGGCGTTGAGATCCATAGGTCTTTTAACACTAAGGTGATGACCGTAGATCAGGCTCTTGGTCGACTGCTCAGGCGAGGACTAGTGAGCTAGGGACAAAGGATGAACAACCTCAAGGTCACAATCAACATGCAGGGTGGTCACGACATGTGGGGAGACAAAATCCATGGGGAATTAATCAACCAATATTTCAGCCAAGCTATTAAAATTTCAATCATGAAACTAGACAAACAGTTTACCTACCCAATACACATGCAGATCTAAAACATACATTCTACAACATTCCATCATTCAACCAAAAAAAACGTACCGTTTCCTGTTCACTTACTTCGAGTGATGTCCGCACGCTCCGTGCAACTCCCGCTCGCTGACTGTCGAGACTACACCAGTACCTCCTAGCCAATGCTAGGGGAACTCTTCTTCCCCCTTATCCCCCCGAGCCACAAAGGGGCCACACATACTATCTAAAGGTCTCGTCTAGCTCCCAGCTCACCTCACAAGGCCGAGCTACCACTCCTCTTCAAGCTGGGTATCCCAAATACTCACAAGTAAATCAGTCAAGTCGCTATTTCTACAACATAACGTTACACAACAAAAGATCCTCCATTGTCCTTCTCCTTCCTTCATTATATAGAATTTCCCACTTCCTCTCTTTCCTAAAATCTCATTTAATTAAAGTTTTAAAAATAAATTTCCTAAAATTTCCCGTTCGTACAAGTGTCCCTCATCCCCTACATTCCTCCATTAATTAATTAATTAATTTAAGTAAATATCTTTATTTTCCTCACCCACCTAGAGTTACTCCTAGAATCACTCCTAGGTGTCCCTAGATTCCCTTACAGGTTTTAAAGGCTTTCCCTATTATGAAATTGCTAAATCAGTTTAAAATTAGAAAGCTCTTAAATGTGGATTTCTTACTAAGTTGACTTCCCGCTTTTTTCCCTTAAGTTCCCCTTTTTCCTTTTTATGTTACCTCCTTTTCCTAGTTCCTATTTTTTTATTTTTCGTCTTTCCCCTTTTTATTAGAGGTCAAAATGGCAATTGTGGAAATTAACCCTCTTTTCCCCTTTTTATCCTTAAATTAATATTTTAAAATTATCCAAAAATAAGACCATTCATTCCCCCTTTTCTTTTAAATTTTAATTCACAGATAAATATATATGTATATTTTTGTGAATAACTTAAATTTATTATCCCCCCTTTTATTACAAGCTTTTAAATAGGGTTATAATTATCAATTATGTGGTTTATATATATATATATATATATATATATATATATATTATTAAATTATTATCCTATTTTAATTTGTCTTTTTATTTTAATTTAATTTAATTTTAAAGGTAGACAAAATTTACCCCTAGCGAAATTTTAGACTTAGAACTTAGGTTTGTACTAGGCGACATTTAATTAGGGAAATTGTTTTTTTTTAATTTCTTAACACGTTATTGTCTTAGGGGCATTTAGGTTCATCCTCTATCATCATCAATGGGACGTGCCCTTCAAGACGCACTAGGTGCTCCAAGGGTGCCACTTGCCTCATCTATTCCCTCGCGCGACGTGTCCTTCAGGATGCACTACGTGCTCCAAGGGTGCCACTCGCCTCTTGATTGATTGGTAGACATCAATAACCACTGGAGTCAACACTCCACCAGGTGAACTTGTGGGAGACTAAGGTCTTCTAAGTAATAAGCCCTTCACCTTATTTCGCACCCCTTAGAATCATTGTGAGTGACTATCGTAGTCTGCCCCCATGGCATCGTGGGTCCTCCCGAACTAGGTAATCGTTAACCTATAGTTCGAGCCATGGCGGGAGTGCTAGTAGGTTGTGGTAGGGCTGATGTCCACACCTCTCCCTCAGCATCTCTGGTAGTCTTGTGTGACCGCTTTACTCCATATGTGAGTCTGGTCGGCAAGCTATTGTCATCCTACATCATCAAGAAATCATGTCATAACATATCCACATCATATCATCTAATCATATGCACTAATATCACAGTAAAACAATCAAACCCTGATGGCACACCTCCTAACTCGATCCGGATTCCAAGGGGTTCCATCGATGCCTCTACATCCTCAAGGTCTAAAACCCTGCACACTCAGTAAAACCGAGTCAATAGCACCTATCTATGTCAATGTAGTAAAATAACATGCCATCTACCCATAACACATCATAATCAAAGTCAAAAGTTTTAATAGCATAAAAATATGGATCACTTGCTAGCAAGTGTCCTCAAAGAATAAGTTCGCTCAGTGCACCAGAGTGGGATGTTACACCATGTTACAGAAAATGTTTGGTTGGAAACATTTCTTACTCTGATTCATTTTATCATGTTTCATGTCTTTCCATGCCTTGGGAATTTGAGATCTTTGTTTGTACTGATCATAGCACATTCGAGCCTTTATAAGCACCTCATTTAAATACTTAGGATTATCAAATTCAATCACATCCTTGTAATACTGTGGTAGACAACTTAATAACCCTTTTATCTTTACCTTATCTTCTCTAATGTATGGTACAAACCTCAACAAATCTAGGAATTTATTTATTAGGTCGTACATAGCCATTTGTCCTAGTCGTAGTTCATAAAATTCCTTATTTTTTCTTTCGTAATAAATTTTTGATAAGTACTGCTTCTTGAAATACTTTTTGAATTCTGACCATTCCATTTATTTTTCTTTCAATCCCTTTGCTAATTTCAGGTCTTGCCACCAGATACTCGCTTTTCCCTTTAAATTGTAAATGGTCATTCTAACTTTCATATTACTAGAATAGTTATAAATTTGGATGTATTTCTTTATATATAACAACCATGCTTCATCCTCCTCACCAGTATTTGGTTCTCTATCAAAGGTAGAGGATTTTATTTTGTTGAACTCACCTTCTAGGTGGTCCACTTGTTTTATTTTCCTTCTTGTAGATGCTTTATTTTATGTCATGTGTGTGTCTTAGGAAGAACTGTCCTCTTTTTTTTTGTCATGACTAGATTTATTAGAGGACCTTTTTCTGACCTATTCTTCTCTTTCATTGTCTTTTGGACTCTTCTTTATTACTATACTATGTAATAACATTTCATTTATTTCCATCTGGTCTTCTTGTGCTTTCTTCAATTTTCCGCTATCTGCATTAAATATTTGTAATTCCACGATAAGGTTTCTCATTGTTTTCAAGACTTGGGTGGATGAGATCCCTTCACTGTTATGTTTTGGGTCTCTCAGAATTTCTTGATTTTGATCCTACTCATGTCTGTTTCATTCTTGATTCTGTGCTAACATTTTCACAATAGACAATTTTTCTTTTCTATTTGTAACATCAAATATGTTTTCTAGATTTTTCCTTCAAAAAAAAAAATACAATTATGGTGCTTCCCTGAGGTATAAGTGTTGTAACCTATAGCTCTAATACCATATGTAATGTACCCCAAATTTCACTAAAATTAAAAAAATTTGAGCAGGGAATTAAAAACTATAAATCTCCAAAAATTGTTCGTGACACATGAAAATAATCCCTTATAAATCTAAGTAATTGTTTATGCACATAAGAGTTTTACTCTACTGGACTAACCATCCTAAAAGTCTATAGGATTTTTAATTTTCAACGAAATCTTACTATTACTATCCATTAAATTAAGTCATAGAATTTTCATTAGATTGACTCATAATCTAATTTACCCCACTATTGTACTTAAAGTAAAACATATGATCACATTGTTAAATCAATAACTAGGACTATTGGTGTCCATAACATAAATTCCATTGCATAACATATTAAGGTTACATCATAAAAATGCTACTCATACTATTGAATATCATAAACTATGTTATAAATATGTTAGATTTACTAAGTTAAGAATTCATGTCAGAAACTATAACAACAACATTATGACCTTAGCAGACTAGGAGACATAATTGTTATTGTCCAAAGTGTGTGCGATAGGGTAAATAACCTATCCATAAAAAACACTTTAAGTAATATGTTCCATGATTAAAATCCTTCCCATAGTATAAGGATCTATGTTTAATGTTGCATATGATATAAAAACTACGCATGAAGTTAAAACCCAACGCACATGTTAAAACTATCCACCTGACACCTTCTTAAACTTGTCCAATACAAAATTTAAGTGGTTTTATAATGGATGAGGTGAATCCCATGTCAGTTATGAACCTAGGCCATTATATACTATGGAATTTACATTAGGGAAGGTCCATGAAAATAAAATTGACCTACCCAATACTCTCTAGGCCTGACACTACGAAGGACCGCCCACTGCGGGCTCGACACTTCAGACAAATTCACATGGTAAGGAGTGGGGTGGCATATCAGTTTCTCTTCCCCACTACTGAGGGGATCTAGATTCCATTATTCCCCTCGTAATTGTCCCTTGAGTATCCACTTAGCTTTTCCATTTCCTTGGTTACTCTTTGCCACTGGTGATAGCATTCATCTTTGGTGATAGTATTCATATCTAGGAGAGTGGTAACAAAGGTGCTCTGTAAAGTTTCTCCACAGGTATGGTAAGTACATTGTTAACTCTGTAATAAAATTTATACGGGTTTTCTGGATTTATGTGTTTCCCTTGCAATTGTGCTATGTACAACCTATTCTTCTTGTAGAAATATGTTTACTGTGCAATATATTTTATGCAAGCACTCTCTATCAGGTGAAAATTATTTTTATGATAATTATTTTTCCTGCATGTTAGGTAAATCCCTTTAAATTTTAACACCTGGTTTTGGTGGTTGTTATTATGTTTTATCCTCTATTGGCTATCTGTCTTTAAGTTTGTATCTTCAGGTTCCTTCCCAGTCAAACCATGATCATTGTGGTTATAAGCTAAACTCTTTGCAATTTTCTCATGCGGGTTTTAAATCTGTACAGAGTCATTATAACCATAGCCTTTGTCTAGAGGGTGATATGTAAGGAAATAATTGTCAGTTTGGGACCTATACAAGAAGAGACTTGATGAAATTCATTGTCGCAAGGTTATGATATTAACTCTTACATTTTAACACCTGATTGTACCCTTCACAACATCATACGCTCAGTGGATACGTTTGAGACTTGGATTATTTAACTTTGTAATATAATTTCATAATGGTGCTATTTATTTTATATGACAAGGTTAAAACCCTTATTCATAGAAAATAACAACAACACTTCTTGTATGAAGTCAGTGGTTAAATAATATCCTTTCCAATAAGGAAAGCATGCTCTATCTCTATTAAAAAACCCACATCCTTCTCAACCCCTCCCTTTAAAATTTAACTCAACTGTAATAGTTTAATTTGTTTGTAGCTTGAGAAAATTTTCCTTCGATAACTCTGCTCAAAACAAACATGGTCTTCTTGTTTGATTATAACCGAGGATTTCATTCGATTTTAATAAAATAATTAGGTCCTCAGTGGAATATTCATACACCCAAATCACCTCCTTTGCACCTCTTTGGTACTTCACGATTTAAAATTCTTCTTATACAATTTATTCCAGATTACATTTTTGTGTGTCTATGTCACTACTTTACAATTTAATCCCCTCTTTTCTGTAAGTATTAACTTGACGGAATCCCATTTGTGTAAAAAGGTAACTCTATTTTTTCTTTATATGTTAGTTTCTCTATAGTATTCTTTGGTCCTCTGTATGGGCTTGGTATCTTTTTTGAAGTAATACTTGTTGTTTATTGAAACCCTTCCCTTGATTACAATTTGAAATTTTATATATATGTTCTCTATAATTTATAAACTTCAGGATATCAAGGCTACATAACTTAATTAGAAGTTTGTTTATGATTTTATTACTTTCATAAGTAATTAATTTCACATGTATATACACTAATGATGGGTCCATTTGTATTTTGAGGGAACCGATTAGATGCATTATGCATGTGACGTCTCCTTCGTTACAACTACGGGCGAAGAAATTTTTGTTTTTGTTTTTATGAATTAAGAGGCAAGAAGGTGATGACAAAAATAGTTTAACCACACCACTGATAATGAACGCAGGCACGCAGTCCAGGCAATAGGCTACTATGACACCACACACAGACACAAGGGCAACTAGGCACAATGTGCATAGACAACAAGGAGAAAATGACTACCTGCCCGACGCAAACTAGACATGCCTACAATATTAAAGGACAACATCCCTTCCCATCACAACAACCTTGACGGACAATACTATGACCTCAAGGCATGTGAACCAAATGCATGAAGGTGTTCCACCCATGTGCCTAAATCAATTTTCCATGCTCATCCACACTCACTCAAAATGCACCAACTCTGACCAAGTTCTCAATCGCTTCTATCCCATAGGGCATGTCATGATCCCCACATCATGAATCATGTTGTCCCCAGGTGATAGATGCGCCAATAACCTTGGCACATCACATCCTATCCGAACCAAGGACTCTAGATAAATCTAACACACTAGAAACCGAATACCGAGAGGAAAAACACACCCATACCCCAACAACAGGTCAAAAAATCACTAGAGGACAAAGACAAGGGATGAAACAAGCCAATACATGACATCGTCCATGACCCAACTAATCACCCAATCTAAACTAGTCAATGATTACATTCTATTTTAAAATGGTTTACCATTCTAAATGGGGCATGTCTAAATTACAATTAGTCATTAATGCACACGCTAATTTAACATTAATACAATTAATATATCAATTCTAAGTAATCAATACTAGAACTATAATTATAAATACAATCTAACCTCAATTATAAATCAATTTAGAAAGTCTAAAATTGGCAATCTAGTCCTTACTCAACAATCTAATTTTAATCACTATTACAACCTAAATGGACAATTCTATATTAATCCAAAATCTCCATCCAACTAGCCATTAACTTAAATAACAAAATTAACAATCTTAATGTAGAATCTTACCATTATAACACTTATGAAAAAATAAATCTCAACATGTAGTCTAGCTATATTGACTGAAATAACAATACTAGTTGTCTATTAACATTGAGAAGGAAACTGCTAACTATTAACATCATTGTAGCAATATAACAAGGCAATTAACATAGCAATTACATAACAATTAATATAGCAATTACAAGGAAACTAACATGACAATTAACATATCAATTACATAACAATTAATATAGCAATTACAAGGAAACTAACATGACAATTAACATAACAATTAATATAACAATAACAACATTAACTACATCAAGGCAGAATGCAACATTGAAACATTTATTAACTCATTAAATTACCACATGTTGTCTATCCTTACTAAGCGTACCAAATGACAACTATCTAGAAAAATTAAAGGAATCGGCTAAGAAGTGTAAATTCCATAAAGCCATATACATTCAATGAGAAACTAAGGCCATATACCTATAATTAGATTTACTCCCATATGCCTTTAATAATATTTACTACCATAAGTATTAAAAAGCGATTTACTGCCATCTGTATTAAGTAAGATTTACTTCCATACGCACTTAATAAGATTTACTGCCATAATCGTCAAGGGGATTTAATTGTAGGGCCTGATCATAATTAATGTCATTCATAACCATTCTCTATAGTCTATGCCATTGCAAAAATATCCTATAACAATACTTAATACCGCTAAATAAAAGGGTGGAAAGTTGTTCAAACCAACAATGCCAACTAGACACGCTGTCAAGTAAAGGTAAAACTCAAGGTATGAATGCCGAAAAATTTAGTTGGTTGTTGAGAATTGTTGTCATTTCCAGGTAAAAAGTCACAGACAACAATAAGGCAGACTCGTGGCCAAACGACCACAAACGTAGTCCACCATTAAAGGCAAATTCGGGGTGAAAAACAGGAAAAATACAGTCATCAATTTCATGGAAAAACGTGGTCCAAAATGTGTTCCTTAAGGTAGCAACACAATCAACTTTAAACGAGAAGAATTTCTATAAAAAGACATATCATAAGGAAATCGCCTTGCTATCACCGTGTAATAAGAAAATTGTTGTATGACTAATTGGTATTACATGACACAAGGAATTGGTACTACATGAAGACGTGGGTACAATTTGCAACAATAAATTCAACGTAATCAACCAATGAATGGATACATTAATTTCTCATCTAATTAACTTGCAATGAAACACATTAACCACAGGAAGAAAATGGGTTGTGCCATCGATTGACTTGTACCATATCTCACTCACTAATTATATTAAAAAACGTGTTGCAGTACAAAGAACAATTGTCTAGAATGTCAATCCACGAAAAAAATGTGAACAGAGAGGGCAAAGTCACCTGGAGAAGATTGTCATCATCGATAGATTTTAAACCTTCTGTTTGACATAGGATTCTTAGGATATGGTCACAGGTTGAAGATTTTTCTTATTCTAAGAAAAAAATTGCAGTCCCGTAATCCAAAAAAAAAACATCAATTGGTTGGTCGCAGAATTCAAAGAGGAGCACAACCATCACATGGATGCAAATTTGGGAATGGGAATTCTAACACCCTTGGAAGCTGGAGTCTAGCTGCTAGTTGATGCAAGGAATGAGGTTTCAAGAAATTGGATATTTTAAGATGGGTGAATTGCCTCGTGCAGGATGCCAAAAAAACTCAGTCAAGCGATGGAGGTCAATCAATTAGACGTCACCGACTAACATCATCTTCATAAATTTAAGTTTCATAGGTAAGAAAAAAATGGGGGCTCAGTGAAAATCAAAAACCATACAGGGTTATGCTGCGAGGGAGGTATCCCACGCAGAACTAAATCGACCATCAATACACAACACAGATTTAATTTATCCAAGAATCTAAAACGAAAGGTTAAAATTTATCCATCAATACAAAAACGTAGATTTATAATTATGTAACTGGGAACGATAACAATGGTGGATTTACTCAACAATATAAGTGATTCAAGAGCATCGCCAGCACCATCAAGCGAGCCAACGTGGAGCGGAAGACAGTTGGACAAGCCAGCACAAATTTTGAAAATGCCTTGGAACTGTTGCGCAAATCTTAAATGACTCATTTAAGAAGAGGCACCTTTGTATATTGTAATGGACCTTGAGTGGATAACTCTCATCCTTAGGTGGATAGTCGGCATTTAAGATAGTTAATGCTGGTAGATAGGAATTTAATTCTAGATTTGATAGCTTTAGAGTCCAAGAGGGAAAACGGATATAGACACCCTCATTGTATCCTTGTATCATGGTATTATCAATTCTGGAAGAAGAGCAGAAGAGAAAGCACAAAATTGTATGAAGAACACCCATGTATAGATATTGAATTAATAGAAGAAATCTCTTGAATCAAATTCATGGTTGGTGTTGTTTCTCTGTGTATTGAGGTTATGCTCTTGAATGTTTGCTTCTTGTCATGCATTTGCTTTTATATGTTGTGTATGTGATTTCATGGTTGAATTGAAGTTTGAGAGGGTAAGTGAATGAGTTCCAATTGTTTCTCTAATTGAGCCAGAAGGATTCATGTAAGGAGTGTAGTTGAATTGTCTACAAGGAGTGCATTGACAGAAGGGTTCAATTGGAGATATCTTTTGTTCTCATTTAATCGAAGGTGTAGATAGGCACAGTGCCATACAAGGAGTGCGCAGGCCAGGTAAAAGTCTCAGGGTTGCGAACCTAAGCAGGGAACTGAAAGACTGCTACTACAGGAGTGCGCAGAGTCGAAGAGACTTCAACACTTAGACGTCATTGAAGGTTTGCCACAAGGAGTGCATGCAAGAAGTTCTCTAAAGGACTTGAGAGGTCTAGAAAAATCCCAGGAGGAATAGGTCTTCGAATTCAATGAAGGATAAGTGCAGGGAAGTTGCTATTGAAAGCTTGCAGGGAAGCATTGCAGGTTGGCGAGCGAGTGAACGAGTCTCGTGGGGAGACCCTTCCTCATTGCACAGAATTACGAACGGAAGAACGGATGGATGAAATCCTTTGAGGAGATTTCGTGAATTTCCATGGGCCGTTGGATCTCACGGAGGTGCAGGGAGGTTACAGCGTAAGTGTGGAAGAGGTTCGAAGCTCAGGAAGGGAAGAGTCATCGATCCTGAGGCACAGGGAGCATTGGATCTACACGTGATATCGTGTATCGGGAATTCGCGAGGAAAAGTTCCAAATTTGAGAAACGAGTATTGCAATATCGCGATCCACGATATTCTGATAAGCCCAGAACCGTCCATCAGTGAAGACACGTGTCAGGAGATCCTGAAAAGTCGAAGATCAGAGAATTAGGGTTTCTGAGAACAGGAAACACTTGCCTCTTGGAGTCGTGAAACACAATATCCCGACGGAAGATTTGTGTGGGGCCATAGCTTGAGTCAGTGGAGGATAGGTGGCACAGTATCAGGGATCAGGGAAAGTCAAGTCCCGAATCCTTTGGCATCAGGATTCACGATCCCGCGAGTCTTGAAATCCCGATAGAAGCGACGGGAATTGGAGAAATTCAACTCGCATGTGTGCATCAGAGATTCGGTGTGTCGAGTATCGGGAGTCAGCAAATCCAAGTGCACAACATTGCGAGTAGCGAAACCGCGATAAGGGAAAATTTCGATAGATACGGGAAGAGGTTAGCATTGACTGAGTCATCGGGTATCGCAGATTCGAGAGCCTAGTGATTGACAGTGAACTTGCGAAACTGCGAGTTCCGATCCTCTGATAAGTTGAGAGAGGGGGATCGCGAGAAGACTCTGTGGGTGAAGATTTCCCAATAGGGAAATAGAAGAACCTTGGAGTTCTTCGGGCTAAGAAGAAGAAGATCCTGTGAGAGCGGACATGCTCCGAGGAGTGCGGCTACGCCAGTTGTGGTATCAAAGTGAGGTTATATCTCTTTTCTTTCCATAGCAGAGGGAAAGGAAAATTTGCCATGCCACCCAGAAGAGAGAGACAATCACCTGATTCAGACAATAGGGAGGTGCGGAGAAGAGGCAGACAGGTAGTCAATCCAGAAATGGAGAGGCATATGCATGATCTCCGAGCAAGACTCGAAGACAAGGAGACAACTCAAAGATGCACAGCTAGTGCAAGGGATCTTAGTGATTCTGAGAGAGAAATTGAGGCTGAATGGGAGGAGGAAGTTGCAGCTGAAGATGCAGCCAACGAGCGTTTAATAAAAGATATTGCCATGATGGGTGCAAAGGAAAATATGGACATTCTAGTTTACGAAGGAAATCTGGATGCAGAGGAGCTGCTAGATTGGATTAGAGCTCTTGATACCTACTTCGATTATGAAGATGTCGAAGAGGATAAGAAGGTCAAGCATGTTGTTACGTGCTTGAAAGGACATGCAGTATTATGGTGGGACAATCTACAAGCTGACAGATGCTGCAAAGGCAAGCAGAAGATCAAGAGTTGGGATCGAATGATTGAAAAGATGAAGGCAAATTTCATCCCAAGAGACTATCAAATTACTCTGTTCAAGAGGATGCAGAACTTGAGACAGAAGTTGATGTCAGTGAAAGAATACACTGAGGAATTCTATCGACTGAACATCAGAGCAGGTCATCGGAAGAGCGACGATGAGAAGGTTTCTAGATATCTGAATGGTCTGAGATACAACATTCATGATGAATTGAGCATGGTAACCCTCCGAACTATGGAGGATTCTTATCAGATGGATTTGAAAGAAGAAGAGAAGCTGAGTCGTAAGAAAGGTCAGCGAGAGTGAGGAAGAAGTCAGCCCAGAGGTAAAGCAGTTTCCCAGGATAAATATCAAAAGCCCAAAGAGGAATGGAAGAAACCTTAGGGTAAAGTTGAAAGAGGTGGAACCTCACAACGACAGTCATATGTTGAATAGAGAGGGAAACATATAGAGCAGAGTGGAGGATATGTTAACAACAACACTTTTCCTCGTACTAGAGGTAGAGGAAGAGGAAGAGGTGGAGTCATCACATGCTTCACATGTGGAAAGAATGGGAACAGGTCATTTAAGTGTCCAGAGAAAAAGAGGGACATTGGAGAAGCTCACATTGCCGAAGCGCAGAAGTGGGATGTTGAGGCCAAAGACACAGAAGGTGGAAGGTCACTACTGATCCGTAAAGTTCTCTTAACACCCGGGAAAGAGGTGGAGGACTCAGCTCAGAGGACCAAACTTTTTAGAATGGCTTGCAAAACCAAGGACTGGGTATGCAAGGTTATTGTTGACAGTGGTAGCACAGATAATCTTGTTTCAACCGAGATGGTGGAAAAGCTGGAGCTGGAGACAACTGATCACCTGAGTCCATACAAGGTTTTGTGGCTACTGAAAGGACACCAAGTAAGTGTTACTAAACAATGCTTGGCTGAATTCAAAATAGGTGGATATAATGATAAAGTACTCTGTGATGTCATTCCCATGGATGTATGTCATTTATTGTTGGGTAGACCATGGAAATATGATAGAAATGTGATTCATGATGGGAGAATGAACACATATACCCTAGAGAAGAATGGGAGAACCCATATGTTGCTTCCAATAAAGGATAAGGAGGTGAAACTAGAGGTAAGCAACACAATAATTCTCATGAGTGGGAAGAAGCTTCTTACAGAGGTGAAGAAGAAAGAAGATCCACAATTCTTTGTAGTCAGAAAGCCGAGGATTGTTCTGACTAGCACAAGAGTGGAAGATCTACCAGAGGAGATTCAGGAACTACTGGAAGAGTTCGCTGATATTGTGGTGGACGAATTACCTCATTCATTGCCACCGATGAGGAGTGTAAGTTACCATATTGATATCATATCAGGAGCTAGTTTGCCAAACAAAGCTGCTAACAAGTTGACGCCGTAAGAAAATGAGGAGGTTAAAACGAACGTCCAAGAGTTATTGGACAAAGGATTAGTCAGAGAAAGCTTGAGTCCATGTGTTGTTCCGACTGTACTCAGTCCAAAGAAAGATGGAGGTTGGAGAATGTGTACCGACTCAAGAGCGATCAATAAGATAACCATCAGGTACAGGTTCCCATTGCCAAGAATGGATGATTTAATGGATTGCCTGACTGGGGCAAGGTTTTTTTCAAAGATTGATTTGAAAAGCGAATATCACCAGATTCGCATGAGGGAAGGTGATCAGTGGAAAACAACATTCAAGACCAACGAGGGTTTGTATGAATGGCTAGTCATGCCGTTTGGCTTGACAAATGCACCAAGTACCTTCATGAGGTTGATGAATAAAGTCCTGAAGGATTTCATCGAGAAATTTGTCATTGTGTATCTGGATGACATACTGATTTACAGTAAATTATAGGCTAAACATATAAAGCATTTGGCCATTGTGATGAAGAAGCTACAGCAAGAGAAGTTGTTGATTAATATGAGGAAATCTTCATTTATGAAGACAGAGCTCATTTACTTGGGTTTTGTTATTTCGGCTAATGAGTTGTGAATGGATCCAGATAAAGTGGAAGCGATCAAGAATTGTCCATCACCAAGGAATATATTTGAGGTGAGAAGTTTTCATGGTTTGGCAAGTTTCTACCAGAAATTCATCAGGAAATTCTGTGGAATTAGCGCAGCAATGATGGACACAGTAAAGAAACAACATAAGTATTTTCATTGGACAACAGAGGCTGAGAAGAGCTTCAATCTATTGAAGCGGAAGATCACAGAACAACCAGTGTTGGTGTTGCCGGATTTCCTGAAGACATTTCAGGTGA
Source organism: Picea glauca (assembly GCA_000966675.3). NCBI lineage: Eukaryota > Viridiplantae > Streptophyta > Pinopsida > Pinales > Pinaceae > Picea > Picea glauca. The sequence continues at coordinate 544,233 of JZKD02S1768946.1, read as the reverse complement.
AGTGTGATGCAAGTGGGTTTGCCATAGGAGCCATTTTGAGCTAGGAAGACAGACCAGTTGCATATTTCAGCGAGAAGCCCAATGAAGCAAAACTGAAATACTCCACGTATGATAAGGAGTCTTATGCTATCATACAAGCATTGAAAAAGTGGAGGAATTACTTGATCCCAAAGGAATTTTTTTTGTATAGTGATAATCATGCATTGCAGTTTGTGACTCAACAGGAGAAGTTGAATCAGAAACATGCAAAATGGGTAGAGTATATGAAAAATTTCACGTTTGTGATTAAACACATTTCGGGTACTGCTAAGAAAGTGGCTGATACTTTGAGCAGGAAATGTTTGTTGTTGGAGGAGTTTCGAGTCAAAACATTGGGTTTTGAAAATCTCTGGGACATGTACGCAAGTGATGCAGATTTTAGAGAGGTGTATGAAGCAGCTGAGAATCCAGTTCTCAGAGATAGGAGTCCTTGGATAGATTACATGATCCAGGAGGGATTACTGTTTAGAGGCAATCAACTGTGTATTCCAAATTGCTCCATGAGGGAGAATCTGTTAAAAGAGAAGCACAGTGGTGGATTAGCAGGACACTTTGGCCATGACAAAACATTCGCGAAATTGAATGAGTCATATTTTTGGCCAGGCATGTGAGCAGATGTCAAGAAATTTGTAGACCGATGTAGAGTTTTCCATCATTCGAAGGGAAGGAAGCAGAATGCAAGACTTTATCAGCCATTGCCCATACCAGAGAGGCCATGGGAGGTGATAAGCATGGATTTCGTATTGGGATTGCCAAGGATGCAAAGAGGGGTTGATTCGATCTTTGTGGTCGTGGACAGGTTTTCCAAGATGGCACATTTCATCCCATGCCATAAAACCAGCGATGTGACTCACATCGCAAATATGTTCTTCAAAGAGGTTATTCGACTTCATGGATTACGAAAAATCATAGTTTCGGACAGAGATACTAAATTCATAGGGCATTTTTGGAGGACCTTATGGAAGAAGCTAGGAACTAACTTGGCATTTAGTTCTGATTATCATCCTTAGACGAATGGATAAATGGAGGTGGTCAACAGAAGTCTGGGAGACTTGTCGAGAAGCTTGGTGACAGAGCACCACATCAGTTGGGACAATATATTTCCACAGGCAGAGTTTGCATACAATGAATCAGTGAACAAGAGCACATGAAAGATTCCATTTCAGATTGTGTATGGTACACATCTGAGAGGAGTTTTTGAACTGAGGGATTCAGAATGGACTACTACTAGCAGTGTTAGTGCAGAAGAATTCTCTTAGGCGATGAAGGAACTTCACAACAGGGTGAAGGAGCGATTGCTGAAATCAAGCCAGGAGTACAAGCGCAGAGCATATCAGCATCGAAGACAACTTCAGTTTTGAGTTGTTGATCTAGTTCTGGCACACTTAAGAGAGGAAAGGTTCTCGAAGGGAACATACAACAAACTAAAGATGAAGAAAATTCGGCCAAGCAAGGTCTTAAGAAAATTCAGAAAAAATTCTTATGAGATTGAGTTGTCGGATGGCATCGAAATATCTCTGATATTCAACGTCGTAGATTTATATCCATACCGGATTGGAGAAGCAGAAACTAGAACCGAGGAACCAGTGATCCAGTGGGTGAAACAATTACCAGTTGCAGAGAATCCACAAATGGAATGCACACTGGACAAGCGAATAGGTAAGAAGACCCGAAGGAAGGAATACTTCAAGTATCTAGTCAAATGGAAGGGCCACCCAGTGGAATATGCCAGCTGGGAGACTGAAGCGGAAATTTAGAAGCATGGACAGACTGTGCAGGAGCTCATGGACAGGAGCCCATGAAAGTTTTCAAGCCGAGGAGTATGATGCAAGAGCATCGCCAACACCATCAAGCGAGCCAGCGTGGAGCGGAAGACAGCTGGACAAGCCACCAAAAATTTTGAAAATGCCTTGGAACTGTTGCGCAAATATTAAATGACTCATTTAAGAAGAGGTTCCTTTGTATATTGTAATGGACCTTGAGCGGATAGCTCTCGTCCTTAGGTAGATAGTCGACATTTAAGATAGTTAATGCTGGTAGATAGGAATTTAATTGTAGATTTGATAGCTTTAGAGTCCAAGAGGGAAAACGGATATAGACACCCTCATTGTATCCTTGTATCATGGTATTATCAATTCTAGAAGAAGAGCAGAAGAGAAAGCAGAGAATTCTATGAAGAACACCCATGTACAAATATTGAATTAATAGAAGAAAGCTCTTGATTCAAATTCATGGTTGGTGTTGTTTCTCTTTGTATTGAGGTTATGCTCATGAATGTTTGCTTCTTGTCATGCATGTGATTTTATATGCTTTGTATGTGATTTCATGGTTGAATTGAAGTCTGAGAGGGTAAGTGAATGAGTTCCAATTGTTTCTCTAATTGAGCCAGAAGGATTCCTGTAAGGAGTGTAGTTGAATTGTCCACAAGGAGTGCATTGACAGAAGGGTTCAATTGGAGGTAGATTTTGTTCTCATTTCCTCGAAGGTGCATATAGGCACAGTTCCATGCAAGGAGTGCACAGGCCAGGTAAAAGTCTCAGGGTTGCGAAGCTTAGCAGGGCACTGAAAGATTGCTGCTGCAGGAGTGCGCAGAGTTGAAGAGACTTCAACACTTAAACTTCGTTGAAGGTTTTCTGCAAGGAGTGCGCGCAAGAAGTTCTCTAAAGGACTTCAGAGGTCGAGAACAATCCCAAGAGGAATAGGCCTTTGAATTCACCGAAGGATAACTGCAAGGAAGTTTCTATTGAAAGCTTGTAGGGAAGCGTTGCAGGTTGGCAAGCGAGTGAACGAGTCTCGTGGGGAGACCTTTCCTCATTGCACATAATTACGAACGGAAGAACGGATGGATGAAATCCTTTGAGGAGATTTCGCGAAGTTCTTTCAACCGTTAGATCTCACGGAGGTGCAGGGAGGTTACAGCATAAGTGTGGTAGAGGTTCGAAGCTCAGGAAGGGCAGAGCCATCAATCCTGAGGCACAAGGACCATTGGATATACATGTGATATCGTGTATCGGGAATTCGCGAGGAGAATTTCCAAATTTGAGCAACGAGTATTGCGATATCGCGATCCGCGATATTTCGATAAGCCCAGAACCATCCAACAGTGAAGACGCGTGTCAGGAGATCCCGAGGAGTTGGAGATCGGATAATCAGGGTTTCTGAGAATAGGAAACACTTGCCGCTTGGAGTCGTGAAATGCGATATCCCGATGGAAGAGTTGTGTGGGGCCACAACCTGAGTCAGTGGAGGACAGGTGGCACAGTATCGGGGATTGGGGAAAGTCAAGTCCCAAATCCTTTGGCATCAGGATTCGTGATCCCGCGAGTCCCAAAATCCTGATAGAAGCGACGGGATTTGGAGAAAGTCAACTCGCACATGTGCATCAAAGATTTGGTGCGTCGGGTATCAGGAGTTGGCAAATCCAAGTGCACGACATCGCAAGTAGAGAAACCGCGATAATGGAAAATTCCGATAGATACAGGAAGAGGTCAACGTTGACTGAGCCATGGGGTATCAGGGATTCGAGAGCCTAGTGATTGATAGTGAACTTGTGAAACTGCGAGTTTCGATCCTCTCATAAGTTGAGAGAGGAGGATCGCGAGGAGACTCAGTGGGTGAATATTTCACGATAGGGAAATAGAAGAACCTTGGAGTTCTTCGGGCCGAGAAGAAGAATATCCTGTGAGAGAGGACATGCTCCGAGGAGTGCGGTTGCGCCAGTTGTAGTATCAGAGCAAGGTTATATCTCTTTGCTTTCTGTAGTAGAGGGAAAGGAAAATTTTCCATGCCGCCCAGAAGAGAGAGACAATCACCTGATCCGAAGGATAGGGAGGTGCGGAGAAGAGGCAGGCAGGTAGTCAATCTAGAAATGGAGAGGCAAATGCGTGATCTCTGAGAAAGACTCGAAGACATGGAGACAGCTCAAAGACGCACAGCTAGTGCAGGGGATCTTAGTGATTTCGAGAGCGAAATTGAGGTTGAACGTGAGGACAAAGTTGCAGCCGAAGATGCAACCAACGAGCATTTAATTAAAGCTATTTCCAGGATGGGTGCAAAGGCAAAGATGGACATTCCAGTTTACGAAGGAAATCTGGATGCAGAGGAGATGCTAGATTGGATTAGAGCTCTTGATACCTACTTCTATTATGAAGATGTCGAAGAGGATAAGAAGGTCAAGCATGTTGTTACGCGCTTGAAAGGACATGAAGCATTATGGTGGGATGAGCTACAAGCTGACAGACGCTGCAAAGGCAAGCAGAAGATCAAGAGTTGGGATCGAATGATTGCAAAGATGAAGGAAAAGTTCATCCCAAGAGACTATCAAATTACTCTATTCAGGAGGATGCAGAACCTGAGACAAAAGCTGATGAAAGTGAAAGAATACACTGAGGAATTATATCGATTGAAAATCAGAGCAGGTCATCGGGAGGGCGACGATGAGAAGGTTGCTAGATATCTGAATGGTCTAAGATATGACATTCAGGATGAATTGAGCATGGTAACCATCTGAACTGTGGAGGATGCTTATCAAATGGCTTTGAAAGTAGAAGAGAAGCTGAGTTGTAGGAAAGGTCAGTGAGGGAATGGCAGAAGTCAACCTAGAGGCAAAGCAGTTACCCAGGATAAATACCAGAATCCCAAAGAGGAATGGAAGAAACCTCAGGGTAAAGTTGAAAGAGGTGGAACCTCACAGCGACAGCCATATGTTGAACAGAGAGGGAAGCATACAGAGAAGAGCGGAGGATATGCCGACAACAACACTTTTCCTCGTACTAGAGGTAGAGGAAGAGGAAAAGGTGGAGTCATCACATGCTTCACATGTGGAAAGAATGGGCACAGGTCATTTGAGTGTCCATAGAAAAAGAGGGACATTGGAGAAGCTCACATTGGCGAAGTGCAGAAGAAGGATGTTGAGGCCGAAGACAAAGAAGGTGGAAGGTCATTAATGATGCGTAAAGTTATATTAACACCTAGGAAAGAGGTGGACGACTCAGCTCAGAGGACCAAAATTTTTAGAACGGCTTGCAAAACGAAGGACTGGGTATGCAAGGTTATTTTTGACAATAGTAGCACAGATAATCTCGTTTCAACTGAGATGGTGGAAAAGTTGGAGTTGGAGACAACTGATCACCCGAGTCCATACAAGGTTTCGTGGCTATAGAAAGGACACCAAGTAACTATTACTAAACAATGCTTGGTTGAATTCAAAATAGGTGGATATAATGATAAAGTACTTTGTGATGTTCTTCCCATGGATGTATGTCATTTATTGCTGGGTAAACCATGGCAATATGAAAGAAATATGATTCATGATGGGAGAATGAACACATATACCCTGGAGAAGAATGGGAGAACCCATATGTTGCTTCCGATAAAGGATAAGGAGGTGAAAACGGAGGTAAACAACACAGTACTTCTCCTAAGTGGGAAGGAGCTTCTTACAGAGGTGAAGAAGAAAGAAGATCCACTATTCTTTGTAGTCAGAAAGCCGAGGATTGTTCTGACTAGCACAAGAGTGGACGATCTACCAGAGGAGATTTAGGAACTACTGGAAGAGTTTGGTGATATCGTGGTAGATGATTTACCTCGTTCATTGCCATCGATGAGGAGTGTAATTCACCATATTGATATCATATCAGGAGCTAGTTTGCCAAACAAAGTTGCGTACAAGTTGACGCTGCAAGAAAATGAGGAGGTTAAAAGGCAGGTCTAGGATTTATTGGACAAAGGATTAGTTAGAGAAAGCTTGAGTCCATGTGTTGTTCCGACAGTACTCAGTCCAAAGAAGGATGGAGGTTGGAGAATGTGTACCGAATCTAGAGCGATTAATAAGATAACCATCAGGCACAGGTTCCCATTGCCAAGAATGGATGATTTAATGGATTGCCTGAGTGGGGAAAGGTTTTTTTCAAAGATTGATTTGAAAACCGGATATCACCAGATTCGCATGAGGGAAGGTGATGAGTGGAAAACAACATTCAAGACCAACAAGGGTTTGTATGAATGACTAGTCATGTCGTTTGGCTTGACAAATGAACCAAGTACCTTCATGAGGTTGATGAATGAAGTCCTGAAGGATTTCATCGGGAAATTTGTCATTGTGTATCTGGATGACATATTGATTTACACTAAATCAGAGGCTAAACATCTAAAGCATTTGGCCATTGTGACGAAGAAGCTACAGCAAGAGAAGTTGTTGATTAATATGAGGAAATCTTCATTTATGAAGACAGAGCTCATTTACTTGGGTTTTTTTATTTTGGCGAATGAGTTGAGAATGGATCCAGATAAAGTGGAACTGATAACGAATTGGCCCTCACCAAGGAATATATTTGAGGTGAGAAGTTTTCATGGTTTGGCTAGTTTCTACCGGAAATTCATCAGGAATTTCAGTGGAATTAGCACAGCAATGATGGATACAATAAAGAAACAACATAAGTATTTTCATTGGACAGCAGAGGCTAAGAAGAGCTTCAATCTATTGAAGTGGAAGATCACAGAACAACCAGTGTTGGTGTTGCCATATTTCCTGAAGACATTTCAGGTGAAGTGTGATGCAAGTGGGTTTGCCATAGTAGAGGTTTTGAGCCAGGAAGACAGACCAGTTGCATATTTCAGTGAGAAGCTCGATGAAGAAAAACTGAAATACTCCATGTATGATAAGGAGCTTTATGTTATCATACAAGCATTGAAAAAGTGGAGGCATTACTTGATCCCGAAGGAATTTGTTTTATATAGTGATAATCATGCATTGCAGTTTGTGACTCAACAAGAGAAGTTGAATCAGAAACATGCAAAATGGGTAGAGTATATGCAAAATTTCATGTTTGTGATTAAACACATTTCGGGTACTGCTAACAAAGTGGTTGATACTTTGAGCAGAAAATGTTTGTTGTTGGAGGAGTTCCAAGTCAAAACATTGGGTTTTGAAACTCTCAGGGACATGTACGCAGGTGATGCAGATTTTAGAGAGGCGTATGAAGCAACTGAGAATCCAGTTCTTAGATATAGGAGTCCTTGGATAGATTACATGATCCAGGAGGGATTACTGTTTAAAGGCAATCAACTATGTATTCCAAATTGCTCCATGAGGGAGAATATATTAAAAGAGAAGCACAGTGGTGGATTAGCAGGACACTTTGGCCATGACAAAACATTCGCAAAATTGAATGAGTCATATTTTTGGCTAGGGATGCGAGAAGATGTCAAGAAATTTGTAGACCAATGTAGATTTTTCCAGCATTCGAAGGGAAGGAAGAAGAATGCAGGACTTTATCAGCCATTGCCCATACCAGAGAGGCCATGGGAGGCGATAAGCATGGATTTCGTATTGGGATTGCCAAGGACGCAAAGAGGGGTTGATTCGATCTTTGTGGTCATGGACAGGTTTTCCAGGATGGCACATTTCATCCCACGCCAGAAAACCAGCGATGCGAATCACATCACAAATCGATTCTTTAAAGAGGTTATTCGACTTCATGGATTGCCTAAAAGCATAGTTTCGAACAGAGATACTAAATTCATAGGGAATTTTTGGAGGACCTTATGGAAGAAGCTAGGAACTAACTTGGCATTTAGTTCTTCTTATCATCCTCAGATGGATGGACAGATGGAGGTGGCCAACAGAAGTCTAGGAGACTTGTTGAGAAGCTTCGTGACAAAGAACCACAACATTTGGGACAATATATTGCCACAGGCAGAGTTTTCATACAATGACTCAGTGAACAGGAGCACATGAAAGATTCCATTTCATATTGTGTATGGCACACAACCGAGAGGAGTTTCTGAACTGAGGGATTCAGAATAGACTGCTACTAGCAGTGCTAGTGCAGAAGAATTTGCTGAGGCGATGAAGGAACTTCACAACAGGGTGAAGGAGCAATTGCTGAAATCAAGCCAGGAGTACAAGCGCAGAGAAGATCAGAATCATAGACAACTTCAGCTTGGAGTTGGTGATCTAGTTCGATCACATTTAAGGAAGGAAAGGTTCCCGAAGGGAACATACAACAAACTAAAGATGAAGAAAATCGGGCCATGCAAGGTCTTAAGAAAATTCGGAAAAAATGCTTATGAGATCGAGTTGCCGGATGGCATCGGAATATCTCCGATATTCAACGTCGTAGATTTATATCCATACCAGACTGGAGAAGCAGAAACTGGAACCGAGGAACCAATGATCCAATGGGTGAAACAATTTCCAGTTGCAGAGAAGCCGCAAATGGAATGCATACTGGACAAGCGAATAGGTAAGAAGACCCGAAGGAAGGAATACTTCGAGTATCTGGTCAAATGGAAGGGCCACCCAGTGGAAGATGCCAGCTGGGAGACTAAAGCAGAAATTCAGAAGCATGGAAAGACCATACAGGAGCTCATGGACAGGAGCCCATGAAAGTTTTCAAGGCGAGGAGTAGGATGCAGGAGCATCGCCAGCACCATCAAGCGAGCCAGCGCAAAGCGGATGACAGCTGAACAAGCCAACACAATTTTTGAAAATGCCTTGGAACTGTTGCGCAAATCTTAAATGACTCATTTAAGAAGAGGCACCTTTGTATATTTTAATGGATCTTGAGAGGATAGCTCTCGTCCTTAGGTAGATAGACGACATTTAATATAGTTAATGCTAGTAGATAGGAATTTAATTGTAGATTTGATAGCTTTAGAGTCCAAGAGGGAAAACGGATATAGACACCTTGATTGTATCCTTGTATCATGGTATCATCAATTCTGTAAGAATATCAAAAGAGAAAGCAGAGAATTGTATGAAGAACACCCATGTACAGATATTGAATTAATAGAAGAAAGCTCTTGATTCAAATTCATGGTTGGTGTTGTTTCTCTGTGTATTGAGGTTATGCTCATGAATGTTTGCTTCTTGTCATGCATTTTCTTTTATATTCTATGTATCTAATTTCATGGTTGAATTGAAGTCTGAGAGGGTAAGTGAATGAGTTCCAATTGTTTCTCTAATTGAGCCAGAAGGATTCCTGTAAGGAGTGCAGTTGAATTGTCCGCAAGGAGTGAGTTGACAGAAGGGTTCAATTGGAGATAGATTTTGTTCTCATTTCCTCGAAGGTGAAGATAGGCACAGTGTCGTGCAAGGAGTTTGCAGGCCAGGTAAAAGTCTGAGGGTTGCGAACCTAAGCAGGGAACTGAAAGACTGCTATTGCAGGAGTGTGCAGAGTTGAAGAGACTTCAACACTTAGATGTCGTTGAAGGTTTTGCGCAAGGAGTGCGCGTAAGAAGTTCTCTAAAGGAATTGAGAGGTCGAGAACAAGCCCAGGAGGAAAAGGCCTTTGAATTCACCGAAGGATAAGTGCAGAGAAGTTGCTTTTGAAAGCTTGCAGGGAAGCATTGCAGGTTGGCGAGCGATTGAACGAGTCTCGTGGGGAGACCCTTCCGCATTGCACAGAATTACGAATGGAAGAACGGATGGACGAAATCCTTTGAGGAGATTTCGTGAAGTTTTGTGGTCCGTTGGATCTCATGGAGGTGCAGGGAGGTTACAGCGTAAGTGTGGAAGAGGTTCGAAGCTCAGGAAGGGCAGATTTGTCGATCCCGAGGCACAGGGACCATTGGATCTACACGTGATATCGTGTATCGGGAATTCGCGAGGCGAAGTTCCAAATTTGAGCAACGAGTATTGCGATATCGTGATCCGTGATATTCTGATAAGCCTAGAACCATCCATCAGTGAAGACGTGTGTCAGGAAATCCCTAGGAGTCGGAGATCGGAGAATCGGGGTTTCTGAGAACAGGAAACACTTTCCGCTTGGAGTCGCGAAATGAGATATCCCGATGGAAGAGCTGTGTGGGGCCACAGCCTGAGTCAATGGAGGACAGGTGGCACAATATCAGGGATCAGGGAAAGTCAAGTCCCGAATCCTTTGGCATCAATATTCCTGATCCCGTGAGTCCCGAAATCCCGATAGAAGCGACGGGAATTGGAGAAAGTCAACTTACACGTGCGCATTATAGATTCGGCGCGTCAGGTATCGAGAGTCAGCAAATCCAAGTGCACGACATTGCGAGTAGCGAAACCGTGATAAGGGAAAATTATGATAGATACGGGAAGAGGTCAGCATTGACTAAGCCATCGGGTATCGGGGATTCGAGAGCCTAGTGATTGACAGTGAACTTGTGAAACTGCGAGTTCTGATCCTCCGATAAGTTGAGAGAGGGGGATCGCGAGGAGACTCTGTGGGTGAAGATTTATCGATAGGGAAATAGAAGAACCTTGGAGTTCTTCAGGCCAAGAAGAAGAAGATCTTGTGAGAGCGGACGTGCTCCGAGGAGTGCGGCTGCACCAATAAGGCATAAGACTACATTCTACTTGGAATATTCAACAAGGGTAAATAACTAGCAAAAACCTACTTTTCTCCTCATCCATGCACAGAAAAGCAGGGCGTTGAGATCCATAGGTCTATTAATGCCGAAGCGATGACCATAGATCAGGCTCCTGGCCAACTTCTCATTGGAGGACTGATGAGCTAGGGACAAAAGGAAAAACAACCACAATCATCACAAATAAATATACCATAGGACGATCAAGACTTGCATGGATCGAAGGCCATGGGAAAATCAACAACGAGCTAATGGTTATGAAAACAAATTTTAGTCATCAACTAGAATACTAAGATAATCATTTTTCGTACCCAAATAAACATGCAAAACTAAAATCATATATCATACTAAAAATCTACCATGCAACAATAAAGGAAGAGTATCGTTGCCCCAAATGCACACTCTGAGTTGATGTCTCGTGCCCTTCATGCACTCCTTCTTTTCAACCGATGAGACTTCATCAATACCTCCCAGCCAACGCTAGGGGTACTACTTGTTATCACTGAAACTTCGTTCGCACAGGGCGACAAGAACTCTGCATCGTCAACACAGGACTGTAGTCATTTAGGGCACAAGATTAATTCCTCAGCATTGCAAAAGGGTAAAAAAACTATACAAATGATCAAAAATTCAAAGGTGCTTTACAGACCATGGGCACGCACACGTGCGCACGTAACAACATCGTACAAGGCGTGCCTATGCGCACGAGGTGAAGTTGTTGAGCAAAAAACCCGCGCGCTTGCTAAACGACGCATTTATTGAAATTGGTCGGCCTCCCAACCACTAATGGATCAGCTCCCAAGTCGATTTGACACCAAATCCGAGCTCAATCCTCATGGTGGGCT
>JZKD02S1768946.1:519141-529987 GCA_000966675.3 Picea glauca | reverse complement strand
GGGGTAAACTTTGTTCAACCCTCTGCTGCTCAACAGTACCAAAATTTTGAACAGTTGAACACAGCCAACCCAACTAACCCTTTGAACAACAATAGGAGGAAAGGAAGGAACAGGAATAACAACAACAATCCTGGTCAAGGCGGGAATCAACCCCCACAGCATCCACCCACTGGGGGAAACCCGAACCAAGGGAACCAAAACCCTCAGGGGGGCAATAACAACAAACGCCAAGGGAGGAACACTATTAAAACCATCCACCCTTGTGCTCTTTGTGGCGTATATGGTCATTACACTCACCATTGCCCACAGATCACTGATTTCAAGAGGTTGAAAGACTCTGGGAGTATTCCCCCTTCTCCTGCGCAACCTGCACCACATCAGGCACAACAACAATATGCGCAACAACCCCCTCCCACCGTGCTGCAAAATCCTATCCCACATCAAGGTGTCATCAACACCCAGCAGGATGCACAACATCCCCCACCTCAGGTGGGCCAATACCATAATCCAAACAATACAGTGGAACGAACAATTCTCCTCACCAGTGAGGAAGAAATTCTTTTGCAAACACGTAATCGTCAATATCCTCTAACCGCTGAGTCAACTCCCACATATTTAGAAACAAACCCTACACCAACAGGACCCCCGTTGATGATCCCTCATCCTTCTGCCGAACCACCATTGCACATCCCTCACATCCCATTGCTCAAGAATGTCCACAACCCATAGGCTAGGGCCGCACATAACTACAGCTTGGTAGATGACTTAGCACAATCCCCGACTGCCATGTCAGTTATGGAAGTCCTCCAAACTTGTCCTATGCAGCGGAAATCACTACTTTCCGCCATGGGCTCCGTCGACCCTGTCGATACTTGACTCATCACCTTTGACCTTGATAGTTGTGAACCGCGCCTTCCCGCTGCAGTGGCTATTCAAATACCCTTCAAGATATGGAACATCACCGTCCATCGGTGTATCATCGACGAAGGGGCATCCACATGCATCATGTCCAAAACAGTATGGAAGAAGCTTGGATCCCCAGAACTCTTACCCTCCGCCATCACATTGCGATCCTATAACGGGCGACCATCATCTCCTGAAGGTCTTTTTCAAAATGTCCCCGTAGAACTCGGGGGTAAAACCATTCTGATAGACATTGAAGTTATCGATGCTCCACTTGATTACAATATCTTGTTTGGCCATACCTACATGTATGCTATGAAGGCAGTAACATCATCCGTCTTTCGAACAATTATGTTCCCCCACAACGGGAAGATAGTGATCGTCGACCAAGTCACACATTATGAACCCAACCCATCAGCCAATCTCGATAACATCCTTCCTCTCATCCATTCATACAAAGATGTCTATCCACTCATTGAGATGGGTCCTGGTATTTTCAAAGATCCATCCTTTCTAGGGATGTACCATGGAGCACCACCACTCCTTCCCCCTAGCCAAGTATGAGTTGTTTCCTCTAAAGAAACTATCCAGGAGGATTTTAATCCTCCTCAGGAGGCTTTAGTCATTCCTGACGTCTCAACAATCGCATCACCACTCCCACAGGAGCCTCCTGCACATTCGTCGACACCTACAGTCCATGAATCCACATCCCCTCACAGGCCTAGTCCTATTTGGGAGACGGTTCCCCGACCCCTCACTCAAATTCCCTTCTTTTACCCTCCACCCAGTGTAGAATCTTTTCAGGTAGCAACAACTCTCACACTACCCAATATGGTGTTAGCAATCCCAGTGTGGTACTTACATCCACCTGAGATGGTCCCTCTCCCACAGGTAGGACTTCCCATGACGATTCCTGTTCTTACTCCCAATGCCCCCACTACTCCCATACTCCCTACTCCCCCTGCTACAGCTGGGGGAAGGAGAGCGAAGAAGGAGCCCATAGCTCCACTTCCTCCGTGCATATCACCACCTTGTGCCTTGTGTGACAAAGAGGGTCACCAAACCAACAACTTCCCATCACTACCGGAATTAAGGAATTTGATTCCCCCTAATTTAACCCCCATTACTACTACTACCACTCAACCTTCCAGTAGTAAAGGGTTGAAGACTAAATTCGCGTGTGCCATCTTTTCTGAGTATGGTCATTACACTCATCACTGTCCAACACTGCCTCATTTCTGGCAGGCATTAGCTATCGTAAGCCGAGACTTTCAGAACAACCCACGCACGACAACGTCATCCACAACACCTATCACTGATATTTGCTATGTCACTACTTCAGTCAATGAACGCATGAGATTCCCTTGCTCTCTTTGCAATTCATTTGCTCATTTTACATACCAATGTCCGATGATCATTGAATACCGGCGACGTCAGTTAGCCCTGCTTCACCAACCCGCAGAGGCAATCATCGACATATCTTCACCATTGGAAGAACTTCACATCATATCTCCCGAGCCCAAGGCACTCCCTACGCCTCCATGGTTCTTAGATAACATATCTGAGGATCTACCTCGTAACCCACCCAACTCTCCCGCTCATCCCCCTGCAGGGACTCTCCATCCCACCACCACAGGTACCCCTCAGTACCTCAATATATGGTTTATGTCGAGTGAACCCTCACCCTCTTCTAGCATTACCTCCTCTGTTTATACACCAGGGGGCAACCATACTGTCACCGAGATCACTCCACATGATCCATTATATTCCCGTCATTTCCAATGCGATGAAGACATATTGGAAGAGCTACAATGCCCGGACTCTCCCTGGGACGCATTACATCATCATGCTCTCTTCCTTCCACAGGAATCCCTTATGCCTCTTAGTCACAATCCCATTTACGCGGTCGAAACTAAAGACTTTATCCCATCAGGAACTATCGATTGGTTCAACAATCCCATTCCTGCACTCGACGCTTTCAAAGAAGGTAATCTAGCTAACATTTCCCCCACCATCAAAATCGACATTTTCATTAAACCGGGCATCGTCGAAGAAATAATTATAGGAGCTTCTTGTACTCCTGAGGAAATCACTGCATACAAAGCCCTCTTCCAGGAATTTCGGGATATCTTCGCCTGGTCATACACGAAGATGCCTGGCATCGACCCTTCTATTGTTGAACATCGCATCGACACCTGGCCTGACATCACACTAGTTCACCAGAAATAGCGACCACTACACCCAACCAAGGCCGCAGCTATCAAAGCCGAAATTGACAAATTACGTACGGCCGGATTCATTTACCGCATCGCTTATACGTCATGGGTTTCCAACCCTATACCCGTCGACAAAAAATAGGGGTCTATCCGCATCTGCACCAACTTTCGCAATATCAACAATGCATGTCCCAAAGACAACTTCCCAACACCCTTCATCGATTAGATCATCGATGATTGTGCCGGCCATGAGGCTCTCTCCTTCATGGACGGGTTCTATGGCTATAACTAAATTCAAATTCACCCGACCGATCAGTACAAAACCGCATTCATTACCCCATGGGGTATGTTTGCATATCGTGTCATGCCCTTCGGTCTCAAAAATGCTGGTGCAACTTTCCAGTGGGCCATGACATACATCTTTCATGATCTAGCCGCAATCATCCTCGCCTACTTGGACGACCTCACCGCTCGATCCAAGAAGCGTACCCAACACCTCAATGATTTACGAATCATCTTTCAACGGTGTCGTCAATACAACATCCGCTTGAATCCTCTCAAGTGCGTATTTTGCGTCACCGCAGGGCTCCTCCTCGGTTTCATCGTTTCTTAAAGCGATATCACTGTGGACCCCCTCAAGGTCCAAGCCATCACCGAAATTCCACCTCCTCGGAATTTGCGACAACTACAGATTCTACAGGGCAAAGCCAATTTTCTGAGATGCTTTGTTCCTGATTATGCTATACGCGCACATGGTTTCCTTCCCTTACTACGTCATGACATCCCTTTTCAGTGGGACGATTATGCCCAACAGTCGTTTGACGATCTAAAGGCAGCACTTTCAAATGCACCCTTGATTAGTGCACCTGACTACAATCGCGACTACATCCTCTACGTATCAGCATCAGCTGTATCAGTAGCCGGCGTCCTTGTCCAGCTTGGAGATGAAAATCGTGAACACGTCATTTACTACGTCAATAAGAGCCTCTCAGGACCACCCCTGAAGTATAAACATGAAGAGAAACTGGCTCTGGCAGTTGTCCTCGCAGTCTAGAAACTACGTCATTACATTCTGCTTCGCACCACCAAGGTCGTCGCAGATTCCAACCCTATGCAATATTTGCTCAGCCGTCGACAAATCAACGAAAAGTTTGCTCGATGGATCATTATCCTTCAGGAGTACGACCTTGAGTTCTCAACACCAAAAAGTAAGAAGGCCCTCGTTCTTGCCAAACTTTTCACGGCCCTTCCCTCTGATACACCTAGTGCACCCGTCAATATGAACTTCCCCGACGAAAATCTCTTTTACATCGCTTCTGATGATCCTTGGTATGGTGACCTTCTCGTCTACCTACGAACTCAAAAGTTCGGTAACCACCTATCATGAGATGATCGTCGACGCATTCGCCATCAGGCCCCCCGCTATCTCCTCATCGGAGACATCCTATATCGGCGGGGCGTCGACACCATTCTGCATCGTTGCCTGACTATTGACGAGGCCGACAGAGTCTTAAATGACTATCACAATGGCGCTTGTGGGGGCCATCTTTCGGGCATCGCCACGGCTCAAAAGATTATCCGGGCCAGTTACTTTTGGCCTACCCTGTTTCATGATTGCATTCATGTCGTGAGACTTTGTGAGCAATGTCCGCTCTATGCCAACAAAGCCCCCGCTCCCCCCGCTCTTCTTCACCCTGTCATTACTACAGGCCCCTTTTGTAAATGGGGCATTGAATTTATGACTTGTAATCCCCCCTCCAACAATGGTCACAAATACATTATTGTCGCTGTCGATTACTTCACCAAATGGGATGAAGCTATGCCCACCTTCAATAACACCGCTGACACAACTGCGCGTTTTTTCTTCAACCACGTCATATCTCGGTTCGTAGTACCACTCCAATTAGTTTCCGATCATGGGAAACATTTTGAGACAGAGATCTTCATCGAGCTCTCATCTCGGTTAGGCTTCTCTCATGAGTTTTCCTCACCTTACTATCCTCAGTCAAACGGACAGGTCGAGGCAGTGAACAAAGTCCTCAAGACCATGTTACAATGCACGGTTAATAAACACAAAACCAATTGGCATCATATGTTATTTTCCGCGCTATGGGCTTATCGAACAGCATTGAATACCGCCACGGTTTTCACGCCATTTCACTTAGTCCATCGGGTCAACGCAACTCTTCCCATCGAGTGCGAAATTCCCACCCTTCGCACTGCGATCGAGCTATTACCTAACGCTGCTCCCATGGAGCAGTGCTTGCTGAACTTAGAGTCACTGTATGAGGATCGTCGATCCTCATTACAGAACAACGAGGCAGCTAAAAAATGATCCAAGGCTACCTTTGATCGCCATGTCAACCTTCGATCATTTCGCGAAGGCGACCTTGTCCTAGCCTATGATGTCGCACATGATACCTTTAGCCACGGAAAATTCAAATCACTTTGGCATGGCCCTTACATCATCCAACATTGCCTCACCAAAGGCGCATACATCCTATCCTCCCCCGAAGGCCTCACGCTCAAAGAACCCATCAATGGGTTATACCTCAAGAAATTTTATGCTTAGTAGTAGTCATGCTACTTTAGGTTACTATTTCTTTTTTAGTGTTTTTAATCTTTTTTTTCCTACCCCCTCATCTAAACTATCCTTTGTGTTGTTGACAGATGCCACCCCCACCATCTTACCACATTGGGTACGCCAACGGCGCCAGCCGTTGGACACAAAATCTCGCTTCGGCTGCTTGGGCTCTCTACACCCCTTCACATAAAATCCTACATTCCAGCAGCATCTGTTTAGGACCAGCAACCAATAACCAAGACGAATACACTGCTGTCATTGGCCTCCTGACCGACGCCCAGCATCATCATATTCGTCACCTTAGCGTTCTTCTTGACTCCCAGCTAGTTGTTCTTCAACTCAACAATGTGTACCGTGTACGCGATCCGTGCCTCTTTCGCAAATACCTGCAGGTTAGATTATTAACTTGACATTTTGATTCCATTACATTTACACATATTCCAAGAGAATTGAATCAAACAACAGACGAAATAGCTAACATGGTGCTAGATTGGCATATATCACATCAAAATACACATACATAAAGCATCTCATACAAACCTGTCATAACATATAGATAGCATCAACATCATCAACATCAACCAAAAACACATGTAACACACATTTGGATCTCAATAAACATGTATACTCATATATATACGTGGCCCCCTTAGGCCACCCGAATGTTTACATACAAAAAGTACATCGGCCCGCAGGCCCGTCCCACATCATGGTACAAAAATCGGCTCACCAGCCTAATCAAAAATGGTATACACAATACAAAATACATCAGGGTGCCTCTAACGCACCCCCTGCTGCCCCTCCCTTAAGAGGAGGTGGTGGCCCTCCCCCACCTGCTCCATCCGGTGGTGGTGGAACACCTGCAGGACCCTCTTTCCCTGGAGGCAGACGTCCACTCGTCATCGCAGCCGCTACAACTGCTTGCCGTACTAGGCCCCACCATGGTGCCGGTAACCCTATACACTGCTCTAGGAATCCCTCATCCTGGATGCAGTTCCACATGCCCTCAGGAACATCCCACAGCACTGCCTCAAAACGACGGCATAAGTCATCTATCTCTACTCCAGCTGCTGCCAGTGGAGCATGTGATGGCCCCGCACCAGGGTCATCAAAGTGGCGCCTCTGCGCCGGTCTCTTGGCCCCTGCTGGTCGCCCAGTAGCCTCGTCTCACGGACACCTTTCTCCATGCGGAGGTCTCCCCTCTCGCAGCACCCGTGGTCGATACAGCTCCACCTCGCGCCCACGAGGTGCCAAATCTGCACATGCACCAAATAACAAACAAACAATGATATCAGTGTCTATACATCAAACATATACACTAGTATATCAATAGCATAACATAAATCAGAAAACACAAAAACATCACATACCTCTGTGGTCGAACACCTCCCCAAGAGGCAACACCATATCCGGATCCCCCCGGAAATCCACCCCAGCATAGGGGAACTGCAGAATGACCTGCGGCATCTGCCGCCATATCTGCGTTGCCTCCGCAGTAAAGTAGTGCCCGTCGTCGCCACCGCCATGGCGAATCAAAATATGAGACCACCGCGTCAAGCGTCGCCCTCGTACCCCTGGGGCATCCAGTAGCACCCTCGGGCACAGCATCGGCACCCTCTCCAAGAAGAAGGCCACCAGGATGGAGCTAAAATCAAACTCCTCCCTGCCTATGGACCGACAGTGGTCCAACTGCGCAATCATCTGCGCGTGTAGGGTCAGCCCCCAGGCAAACCGCTCGCAGCCCACCACTACCCTCTCCATCAGCATCAACTCAACACCACTAATCTGGTGGGGCGCTCGCGATCCGTACACTCGCACTATCATCGCTACTACGCAACGATGCAGCAGGACATCTATCCTACTAATTCTCATTGAGGACCCAGTCATATACTGCTTTCCTGAGCAGTATCGCTTGGCAACCTCACGAAAATCAGTGTCCCTCGGCAGCACAGGCACTGTCGGCAATGGTGTTCCCCGAAAGGGGAGCCCAGTCAAAAAGTAGACATCCTCCACCGCAGTGAAGGCAATCTACTCTCCTCGCACGAGGAAGCAGTGTCGGTCTGGACTCCACATCTCAATAAGAAAACGGAGCAAATACTCCTGCACCCGTACCAAAGAGAAATCAAAAAACTTTAGCAACCCACTGGTTGCTAAAGCTGCTCGAACTGCTGCTCGATCTACCAACGGTTCATTGGTCACCGCCTCTCGTAGTTGTGACCAGTCTCTCTCGCGCCACTGCACATCCATGATCACTACTCACAACCTGCACACAACCCAGAGTCCTATATTAGCTTAGGAAATCACCCAATACATCAAATCAGCTAATTTTGTTACCCTGAAACCTTGCCTCCAAGGCGCAGTTTTACTACCCATAGGCGCGCACCCATGCGTGCCTGTCATACCCACAGGCGCGCACTCATGCACGCTTGTTATACCCACAGGTGCGCACACATGTGCGCCTATTATACCCACAGGTGCGCACGCATGCACGCCTGTTATACCCACAGGTGCGCACTCATGCGCGCCTGTCATATCCACAGGCGCGCATGAGTGCACGCCTGTCTATCCCACAGGCGCGCCCCTAGGGCGTGCCTTAATCCCCTACCCTCGCGCATTCATGCACGTTTATTCAGTGAATAGGAGTGCGCACACGTGCGCCTTTCCCTGAGTCTCCCGCACATTGGGGCCCACCACTAGCAAAAAACCCCCCTAAACCTCCCGTACGACCCCCCATACCTACCCTGCCAAAAATTTTGAAACCTATAGCTATGCAGGATGTTCAGACCACTAACCTGAAACTCGCACGCCGGGAAACGGATGCCTCGTGCTCTCGCAATCGCTCAATCTCCTCTCGATCTGCTCTGGAACTCACTGAAGCAACAGGTACAAATGAGGTGGCAATGTGGGCCCTACAGCTATATATAGGGTTTTTTCCAAACTTCCACTCACCATTCCGGGAGCCCACAGTGTCCATTTTGTGAACAGTCTTCAGCCACGGGATCAGCGTCTCGCCGCCTACATCATGACTGTCCCTGGACCACTTTTTACCCTGTGCCCCCGGGGTGCCTTTTTTGCACATCATGGCCAGGTACGCACACGCATTGTCACATTTATCTAAAAACATGTTCATATTTGGTATTATTTTCAGATATTGTTCACTTTGGGTATTTGGTTGTTCTGTGTGCAGGTACTTGATCATCACCCCTCAACAACTTTCCTTCAGGTATATACTCAGCGCTGGCATGTAGTCTCTCCCATTGTATTGCATTTACACTCCAGTCACACCCTCTGATATTGGCCTGTAGGATACCCATTCCCGGCTCTGCAGTACTCACCCCTCCAGTTGCATCTTCAGTACTGTCACCCGGTAGCATTCTCACCCACATGAGTTGTCCCATTCATAGCACCTTTTTGCACTTATGACACTCATGTTGTTCTTTCCCTTTAGGGATGGGAGTCCCATTAGTCTATCATCATGTTGTGAATCAACCACATACTTCTTCTCCTCATTTTGCTAACTTCCCATATGGACTCCCAGCACATTGCTTTATGGTTATGTTCTTTTTACCTGCACCTCCGCAGGATCACGAACCCACCATCTCATCCACCATCCGTTTGCCCATATACAAACCTCTCTTCATTTCACCTACCTCATACAGAAACTCGCCAATGGGGCCCCCACCCATCATCAGTTTTCCCGAAGTTTCTTCCCTCACTGGGGCACTCATTTCACATTGGGGCACACGTTTCTGTATTTGTCCATATTCCCCACATTTATTCATTTTTTATTGTACAAACGCCTTCATTTCCAGTCTTTACTTTTGTCGTCACCGTTGGCGACCCACTTTCCTTTTTTGGCCACACGCAACCCATATCACCCTTGGTTGGAGCATTACTTCTCACTTTCCATTGACGACATCATCCGTATCTTCAGAGTATTACCCCGGTCACTTACCTTTGTCCTCTGAATTTGTTCACCTTGTCCTGCCTCTGGCACAACTTATCCCGGATCTTGTCGTCCCCATGACACTTGATCTCGTCAACACGGTTGCGGCCACGCCTTATATCATGCATCCTCCAACCAAGGGAAGTCTTGAGTCTAACCACTTCTTGACTTCATCCATGTACCTCTGCCATCTCCTCACCTCAGTAGATTCCACAGAGCCCTCTGCTTCTGGAAGTCGCGTCCTCCTTTTATCGACATCAGCACACTTTTCCAAAAGGGCGACAGTATCTTGATTCTCATTTCCCATTCATATGAGAGATCTCGGACGACACAGGGGGACACACCATTGCTCCCTCATGTCGTTGACCCCCATAACATTCGACACCAACACTTTCTCATGTTGCGGTGGGTCTTACTTTTGTGATTATTGCAGTTTTTCATATTAGTTGCCGAAGACCTCTGAACTTGGTCGGGCCACCAATGCCCCCATCACCGTCGTTGTTTACTTCCGCGACTATTACCACTGGTTCAGAGTATGTTCCTTCGCAGAATTGTCTTCTGCCTCTATTATTCCGCCCCGAGGGCGCTGCAGTTGTCTACACCAACACTGCTGACATGTTTTCTTCAGAGTTACATCACACGAGCATGGGGCATACCTGCCTCATTTGTACACACTTGTATATTGATACACACCTTGTAGAAAGTCGAGCACTACAGGTTCCTTTCTTCTCCAACAGATTTCTCTACACAGTCTCATTCTCTCTCTCCCTTACAACACCATTCTCCATAAAGAAACATTGATGGATTTTGGCTATACGTTTTTCTCCTAACCTCATCCATCATGGGGCATCTGTTATCACTGAAATTTCATCCGCACAGGGCAACAAGAACTCTGCATCGTCAACACAGGACTGGAGTCATTCAGGGCACAGGATTAATTCCTCAGCATTGCAAAAGGGTCAAAAAACTATACAAATGATCAAAAATTCAAAGGCACTTTACAGAACATGGGTGAGCACGCGTGCACGCGTAACAACGTCGTACAAGGTGCGCCTGCACACACAAGGTGCGACTGTTGTGCAAAAAACCCGTGCGCCTGCTAAACGACGCATTTATTGAAATTGGTCGGCCTCCCAACCACTAATGGATCAACTCCCAAGTCGATTTGACACCAAATCCGAGCTCAATCCTCATGGT
>JZKD02S1768946.1:501582-519091 GCA_000966675.3 Picea glauca | reverse complement strand
TTCTTTGTATTGTTATGCTGCTGAGATTGCTAAGGACTCATTCTTTGGCAACACACATTGTAGGCTGCATTTCATAAGCTATTCACTCCTCACTTGAGTGAACAAGCTTGGAGTTATTTCATCCACATTTCCATCTTTTCTTTGTAAGGAGAGCAATCAGTTGAGGGCCTCAAGATCCTTCCATTGGAGAGGGAAGGGACTCAAGTCCTCTTTCTCCATTGTGTATCTTTGGATTTCATCAATCAGATCAGCTAATACATTGGTGATATTGGTCCATTTACATTTGTTTTTCATTTTCTCACATGCTCATAGTTTTAATTAGTTTTAGTTTGATTTTTGTTTATAACTTAGTTGTTTCTCTTTGTAACCTTTTACCTTATAGCTGTCATGCCTAGCAGAGCCCAAATGGGCATGTAAGCACTCACTTTTTGCTCACACGGTGACGAATTGGGTGAAAACACTCCTCTTCCCCCTTAGCCCCCAGAGAAACAAAGGGGCCACACACACTATCCATAGAATCAACTAGCTCCCAGCTCACCTTGCAGGGCCAACCTACCACTCCTCACTGAGCTGGGTATCCCAACTCCCACAAGCTAAGTTATTCAAGTATAGATTTCTGCAGCGTAACGTTTCGCAAAACATAAGAGATCCAACATCATTCTCCTCCCTCCATTATATAGACTTTCAAAGTCAAAATCTTTCCCAAAAACCCTTGTTAAATTAATTTCCATACACCTAATTCATAATAATCCTCCCCCTACATGTATCACCCATCCCCTTCATTCCTCCGAAAACTAATTTATTTAATTAATTAATTACCCTTATTTCCCTCACCCACCTAGAGTCATTCCTAGAATCTCTCCTAGGTGTCCCCAAATTCCCTTACAAGTTTTAATGACTTTCCTCATTATTAATTTACTAGTTCAGTTTAAATTAGAAAGTTCTTAAATGGTAGATACCTTACTAAGTTAGACTATCTGCTTTTTCCTAGTGTTTCCCTTTTCTTTTTATGTTTCTCGCTTCTTCTTTTTTTCTAGCTTCCTAATTATTTTAGATTTCCCCCTTTTCCCCTTTTTCCCCTTTTTAATTAAACTCAAAAATACATGTGTAGAAACTTACCCTTTTTTCCTCTTTCCCTTTTGAATGAATTAAATTTTTAATTATCACAATAAAGTAAAACAATCATTTCCCTTTTAAGTTTTATCCCAAAAGATTTTTATAAATCACTTTAATTGCTTACCCCCTTCTTGTCACAATATTAATGAAGATTATCTTTATTATTTATTTTATATTTATTTTTATATAATTTTATTTTTATTATACATACANATATATATATATATATATATATATATATATATATATATATTAAATAAATATATAAGATTTTACCACCAGCATAATTTAGACCTAGACTTTATTTTCCTAGGCTGGGCAACATTTTATTAGGGGAGAAGTTTTAAATCTTCCTTAACACGATATTCATCGTAAAGCCATCTAGGTTTATCCAACTATTAAATAACAACATGACATTCCCTTCAGGATGAACTAGGTGCTCCAAGGGTGCCACTCACCTCTTTATTTTTCTCTTGCGAGACGTGCTATTCAAGACACACTATGTGCTCGAACGATGCCACTCACCTCTTTCCATTTTTCTTGCGTGACATGCCCTTCATGATGCACCACATTCTCCAAGGGTGCCACTCAGTTCTTGACTAACTTGGTAGACATCAATAACCCCTAGAGTCAACACTCCACCAAGTGATCTTGTGGGAGACTAAGGGCCTCTAAGGAATAAGGCCCCTACCTTATTGTGAATCCCTTAGAATCATTGTGAGAGACTGTCATAGTATGCCCTCACGACATCCTGGGTCCTCTCAAACTAGGTAATCGTTAACCTACAGTTCAAGCCATGATGGGAGTGCTAGTAGGTTGTGGTAGGGTTGTTGTCCACACCTCTCCCTTAATATCTCTGGTAGTCCTGCGTGACCCCTCTACTCCACATGTGAGTCTAGTAGACAAGCTATCGTCAGCCTGCATCATCAATGAATCATATAAAAAATATATCCATAATCACATCATCTAATCAGATGCATTAATATCACATATAAAACAATCAAACCCCAATATTTCACTCCCCAACTCGATCCAAAGTCCAAGGGGTTCAATCTATGCCTCTGCATCCTCGAGGTCCAAAATCCTTCACACTCAGTAAAACTGATTCAATAGTACATGTCTATGTCAATGCAGAAAAACAACATGTCATCAAACCATAAATCCTCATAATCAAAATCAAATGTTTAATAGTATAATAATATGGATCACTTGCGAGCAAGTGTCCTCAAAGAGTAAGGTTTCTCAGTGTGCGCAAGAGTGAGATGTTACACACACCCCCTCTTGGTCTAAATTTCATCCCGAAGTTTTATAGTATAAGTGCCGAAATAATGTGTATCACAGTATCATAGGTCTATCTATCAAACAAAAATGGAAACTGTTGGCACATATCATATGCATCCTCCCAGTTCGCCGAGTGTGGACTATAGTTGTCCCACTGGACCTTGACCTGCTCTACTGTTCAACATCGTAGCTGTCAATTGTGATGATCCAGGATGTGGGTCGGCTTAGTCATGAGCACCCCCTCGTCCGATACCTGCAAGGAACTCAGGTCAATAACATGTGTAGGATCACTAATATAATGTCTAAAAACAGATACATGAAAAATCGTGTATACACCTCAAGGAATTAGGCAAGGCTAGTCGATAGGCCATGGGCCCCTTTCTTTCCACATTCTTGAAAGGTCTCACAAAGCTAGGAGATAGTTTATTTCCCTTTCCAAACTTGATCGAAATTTTATGCGGTTTTACCCAGAAGAAGACTCGATCGCTAACCTTGTAACTACGATCGACACGGTCTGCATCAACATAACTCTTGTATCGATCTTGCGCTTCTTTAATCCATTGTCTTATTTTTTTCATTTTCTCATCCATTTATTGGATCGCTTCTTGTCCCACCAAGACCCTATCCTCAAGTTGATCCCAAATCAAAGGCATCTGACATGGTTTCCCTTAAAGAAACTCAAAAGGCGCCATCTTAATGGTGCTTTGGTAACTATTTTTATAAGCGAATTCAACCAATGGAAATAATTCTTCCCAACTCTTTTGTTGGTCCATCACGTACATGCACAACATGTTCTCCAAGGTCTAGTTTGTTCATTCGGTCTGCCCGTCAGTCTCCAGGTGATAGACGGTACTGAAGTTAAGTTGGGTTCCCAAGGCCTCTTGGAAACTCATCCAAAAACGTCCAATAAACACTGATCCCTGATCGGATATAATCCTCTTAGGCATGCCATGCAGCCTCACAATATAACTGATGAAAACTCTAGCTATGTTAGGCACCTGATACGTCATACATGCATGAATAAAGTGAGCACTCTTCATCAGAGTGTTTACTACTACAAAAATCGAGTCATGTCTCCTTGCCATCAGTGGCAATCGAACAATAAAATCCATCAAAATAACCTCCCATTTCAATTATGGAATAGCGTGTGACTGTAGTAATCCTGTTGGATGTATATGTTCATAATTTACCTACTAACATTCTAGAAATATGGCCACAAAGTTGACTATATATGCCTTCATTCCTTTCCAGAAGAATAAGGGTTTAAGGTCTGCCCTCATCTTCGTGACTCCCAGGTGATCCATGTAGATTTCTCTATGAGCCTCGCTTAGGATCAAGCTCCTGAAATCATTGTTCTGTGGTACATAAATATGATTTTAAACCTCAATAATCCATTGTCGTCAAATGTAAATCCTTTAAATCTTGGCACCATCATTTTTCTTTGTCTGATAAAACCCTCAACCTCTTTGTACCAATCATCGTCACGCTATAAAGTTAGAATCTTTTCATCTAGATTCGTCTGAAGAGGCAACACTGAAAAGATGTGTGGTCTCCGAATCAATCGATCTGCCACTCGTTTCACTATTACTTTTATGTAAGTAACCTCAAAGTCATACTTGCTAATAAATTCCGACCAACGTTGTTGTCATGCGTTTAGGTGGCTTTGTGTAAAGATGTTTTGTAGTCCATAGTGGTCCGTATTCAGTTCAAATTTTCATCCAACAATGTAGTGTCTCCAAACCTTCAAGTCATATACAATGGCTAACAACTCTAAATCGTGCATTGCATAGTTTTCCTCATGCCTTCTTAGTTTCCTCGAGATGTAATCGATCACTCAAGTGTCTTGCATCAAGACTTCGCCTAAGCCTTCCTTGGATGTGTCAGTGCATACCAAGAAGTCTGTGTCCATGTCAGGGACCTTTAGTATCGGTCTTGTTGTCAACAATTTATTAAGCCTCCAAAATTCTTCCGCACATTTCTCGGTCTAAACAAAATTCTTGTTCTTCTTATGCAGTTCCGTGATCGGATTTGCTATCTTTGAAGCTTCCTTGACGAACCGTCGATAGTATCCTGCTAAACCCATGAATATACACACTTCCGATACATTCATCGACGCAGGCCATTCCATAATAGCCTCGACCTTTTCTGGATCCATGGCGATACCTTTGTCGGAGATGACATGGCCTAATTAGTGATTCCTTGATTGATAAAATGAGAATTTGGACAACTTCCCATACAATTTGTTCTCTCGCAGAAACTGTAGTACCAAGCGCAAGTGCTCATCATGCTCCTTCGTTGTCTGAGAATAAATCAAAATATTGTCAATGAATACTTCGACGAACTTGTCCAAGTACTCGTGGAACACCCCGTTCATCAAAATCATAAATAACGCAAGGGAATTTGTCAGTCCAAACGGTAAAATAGTAAACTTGTAATGTCCAAAGCTCGTCTTAAAGGCAGTCTTAGGGACATCATCCTCCTTGATCCGTAACTGGTGATACCCTGATCGCAAATCAATCTTTGAGAACACCATCGCGCCCTTCATCTGATCAAACATATGATCAATCCTTGGCAATGGATATTGATCCGTGATCATTACGTTGTTTGATTGATGGTATTCAATGCAGAGCCTTCACAACCCATCCTTCTTTTGTATAAAAATAACAGACGCACCCCATGGTGACACACTTAGACGTATCAGTCCTAGGTCCAAAAATTCCTTCAGTTGCATTCTCAATTCATATAACTCTAGGGTCGATATCTAATAAGGCATTCTATATATCGGTTAAGTCCTTGATTTTAGGTTCATAGTAAACTTCAATTCCCTCTCCGACGACATCCCAGGTAACTCCTTCAAAAAAACATCTGCAAACTCTCTCACCACCAGAAGTTATTCTAGTCCTTCCACTACTCCCTTCTCATTTAAATCTTGCATCCCTCGTACATGATCTTCCGTAGCTGTAAGGAAGAGATGAACCTCAGGGAAACTCCATGATTCTGAACTACAATCACACATCTTTGTCCCTCGTCATCGAGAAACATCAATTGTTTCATATTATAGTTGAGTATCACCTCATGCGATTCTAACCAGTCCATACCAATCACAATATCATAAGATCCTAAGATCATGATGTATAGGTTGACCCTGGTGAAAAACTCTCCCAGGTTAACGGTACATCTCGTAACCTTTCCTCCAACCTTCTGTTTGGCTCCAGAATCCATCTCTACGAAGCTAAACTTGTCCTGTTCGACTGCCTTTACCTTAATCCTTTTTACCATTGCACCAGAAATGAAACTCTTGGTAGCACTGAGATCTATCAAAATAATAAGGTTCTAGTCAACGATGGTACTTGACGTCTCAAGCACAGTTGGATGGTGCTCTTCTTGGAGGTTATTCACCACTGCATGAGTCTGATGGGCATTGCCCATATCTTCGATGGTAGTGGGTCCGACTGATCCAAACATTCTATTCCTCTCCACAAGGTAGTCGCATTGGTAGTGTGGCTCCCCACATGTCCAACACCCCTTCTTCATTCCAGTACTCCTGGTACCCAAGGTAGAAGATGATGGTCCCCTAGCCTGGAATCCTGGTTTGTTCTGTTGAACAGGCCTAAAATATTGTTGCGACAGTCGATGCTACTATTGATGTTGTGGTCCTTGGTAAGGTTTCCACTACTGAGGAAGCATTCATCGAGGTGTAGTGAAAGTGGATCCCCTTTGGAAGCCAAAATATCCTGGTGTATGTCTGGTAGGTGTCTGATGCTGCTATGCACCAGATGACACCTGCCCTGCTAGTCTCGCTAGACTCCTACTCTAACCCCTGTTGATAATCTCCTCCTCTTCTATGAGGGCCTTCTGGATGACATCATGCAAGGTTTGAGGCATTAGAATCCTAACCTTTGCACGTAAGCTTCCATTAAGGGAAAACACAAACTTGTTGACCTTAAGTTTCTCAATATTACGATGTGAAGCATACCGAAGCAACTCCATAAAATGGGCCTCGTACTCGGGTACCATATGGTCTCCCTGTCATAAGGCGTTGAACTCGTTGAGATGACGCTCAATGAATTCCTCTGATAGGTACCTCTCTCGGAACTGTTCCTGGAACAGTTCCCATGACACGTCTTCGACGACCATGTTCAGTTGTTGCAGGAGCGTCTTCCACCATAGAAGAGCGCTCCCCTTCAGTTCAAAGACCACCATGTGGACCTTCATGTTGGAGGTATAGTTGTGAACTTCAAATCACATCGCCATATTCTCAACCCATGCCTCAGTGGCTACGCCGTCCAGGGCACCAAAGAACTCGAAAAATTTGACTTTCTCGAGTTCATGATGAATTCTACCCGTACCGACCGGAGTGCGCAATGGAACCTCAAAGGGTGCCAATGCCCTAGCCTCATCTCTGTCCAAATGGTTGATCAATACCTCAGGCATCCATTGAAAAGACCTCATCATACCAACCACATAACCTACCACTATATGCTCTTCCTCGACAGCCTGTTCGTCTCCCTGGGGGTTAGACCCCTCAGGCATGGATGCTATGGGAGGCATCACGCCTCCTCCCCTAGCTCCCCGTCATCTTCCTACACGGTTTCCTCTAACCATGATTACCTAGATGAATACAAATCAACTAAATTAACAACATTATAATCAAATACCCAATCAACAAAAGTCGTAGTGATCCCAAGTCATGGGTTGAATCCCACTCTGATACCACATGTGGCGTCCCCTTCATTACAACTAAGGGTGAAGCAATTTTTGTTTTTGTTTTTATGAATTAAGAGGCAATAAGGCTACAATGAAAACAGTTTAACCACAACACTGATGATGAATGCAAGCACATAGTCCAGGCAACAGGATACTATGACACCATGCACAGGCACAAGGGAAACTAGGCACAATGTCCAT
The DNA here is from genome assembly GCA_000966675.3 of Picea glauca. Lineage (NCBI taxonomy): Eukaryota > Viridiplantae > Streptophyta > Pinopsida > Pinales > Pinaceae > Picea > Picea glauca. The sequence goes on along the minus strand of JZKD02S1768946.1, from coordinate 511,786 downwards.
AGACAACAAGGAGAAAATGACTACCCACCCGATGCGAAAAAGACACACCTACAATATTAAAGGACAACATCCCTTCCCAACATAACGACCTTGACAGACAAGACTACAACCTCAAGGCACATGAACCAAATGCATGAAGGCGTTCAACCCATGCACCTAAAGAAACTTGCCACGCTCGTCCACACTCACTAAAAACGCACCAAATCCATCCAAGTTCTTGATCGCCACTATCCCATCGGGTTCCCCATGATCCCCTCATAGGGAATCATGTCGTCCCGAGGATATAGATGCGTTAATAACCTTGACACATCACATCCTATCTGGACCAAGGACTCTACATAAATCCAACGCGCTAGAAACCAAATATTGAGAGGAAAACCACACCCATACCCCAACAACAGGTCGACGAATCGCCAGAGGATGAAGACAAGGGATGACACAATCCAATACATGATATCATCCATGACCCAACCAATCGCCTAGTCTAAACTAGTCAATGATTACATTCTATTTTAACATGGGTTACCATTCTAAACGAGGCACGTCTAAATTACAATTAGTCATTAATGCACCCACTAATTTAACGTTAATACAATCAATATAGCAAGTCTAAGTAATCAATACTAGGACTATAATTATAAATACAATCTAACCTCAATTATAAATCAATTTAGCAAGTCTAAAATTGGCAATCTAGTCCTTACTCACCAATCTAATTTTAATCACTATTACAACCTAAATGGACAATTCTATATTAATCCAAAATCTCTATCCAACTAGCTATTAACTTAAATAACAACATTAACAATATTAATGTAGAATGCTACCATTATAACACTTATGAACAATTAAATTTGAACATGTAGTCTAGCTATATTTGATCGAACTAACAATACTAGTTGTCTATTAACATTGAGAAGGAAAATGCTAACTATTAACATCGTTGTAGCAATCTAACAAGGAAATTAACATAGAAATTACATAACAATTAATATAGCAATTACAAGGAAACTAACAATACAATTAACATAACAATTAATATGGCAATAACAACATTAACTACATCAAGGCAGAATGCAACAATGAAACATTTATTAACTCATTAAATTGCCACATGTTGTCTATCCATACTAACCATACGAAATGACAGTTGTCTACAAACATTAAAGGAATTGGATAAGAAGTGTAAATTCCATAAATCCATATACATTCAATGAGAAACTAAGGCCATATACCTATAATTAGATTTACTTCCATATGCCTTTAATAAGATTTACTGCCATAAGTATTAAAAAGAGATTTACTGCCATCTGTATTAAGTAAGATTTATTGTCATACGCACTTAATAATATTTACTACCATAATCGTCTAAAGGGATTTAATTGTAGGGTCTGATCATAATTAATGTCATTCAGAACCATTCTCTATAGTCGATTCCATTGCAAAAATATCCTATAACAATACTTAATACTGCTAAATAAAAGGGTGGAAATATGTTCAAACCAACAATGCCAACTAGACACGCTGCTAGGTAAAGGTAAAACTCAGGGTATGAATGTCGAATCATTTAGTTGGCTATTGAGAGTTGTTTTCATTTCCAGGTAAAAAGGCACAGTCAACATTAAGGAAAATGCGTGGCCAAACGACCGTAAACGCAGTCCACCATGAAAGGCAATTTCGGGGTGAATAATAGCAAAAACACATTCATCAATTTCATGGAAAAACGTGGTCCTTAAGGGAGAAACACAATCAACTTTAAATGAGCATAATCATTGTACATAGACATATCAGAAGGAAATCGCCTTTTTGTCACCGTTTAATAAGAAAATCATTGTATGAGTAATTGGTATTACATGACACAAGGAATTGGTACTACAACAAGACGTGGGTACAATTTGCAACAATAAATTCAATGCAATCAACCCAGGAATGGATACATAAATTGCTCATCTAATTAACTTGCAATAAAACACATTGAACATGGGAAGAACATAGGATGTGCCATCGATTGATTTGTATTAGATCTCACTCACTGATTACATTCAAAAACGTGTTGCGGTACAAAGAACAATTGTCCAGAAAGTCAATCCACCCAAACAAACGTGAACAGAGAAGGCAAAGGCACCTATACAAGATTGTCATCATCACTAGATTTTAAACCTTTTGTTTGATAGATGATTCTTAGGATATGGTCACAGGTTGAAGATTTTTCTTATTCTAAAACAAAATTTTCAGTCTCGGAGTCTAAAAAAAAAAAAAATTTGGTTGGTTGCAAAAGTAAAAAAGGAGCACAACCGTCACATGGATGGAAATATGGGCATGGGAATTCTAACACCCTTGGAAGCTAGATTCTAGTTTTTAATTGACATAAGGAATGAGGTTTCAAGCAACTGGTTATTTTAAGATGGGTTAATTCCCTTGCATGGGCTATCAACAAAACTTAGTCAAGAGAAGGAGGTCAATCAATTGGACGTCATCGACTAACATCATCTGCACAATGAAATTAACCCCCCGACTAACATTGTGCCCCCTTTTTTTCTTACCTCTGCATCAACTAGAATACTAAGACAATCATTTATTGTACCCAAATAAACATGCAAAGCTAAAAGCATATATCATACTAAATATCTACCATGCAGCAATAAAGGAAGTGTATCGTTGCCCCAAACGCCTGCTCTGAGTTGATGTCCTGTGCGCTTCATGCACTCCCTCTTGTTGACCTATGAGACTTCACTGGTACCTTCCAGCCAACACTAGGGGTACTCTATTTCCCCCTTAGCCCCCCAAGCTGCAAAGGGGCCACACACACTATCCAGAGAAGCAACTAGCTCCCAGTTCACCTCGCAAGGCCGAGCTACCACTCCTCACCAAGATGGGTATCCCAACTACCACAAGATAACTCAGTCAAGTATATATTTCTATAGTGTAACGTTGCACAAAATAGAAGAGATCCAACATCATTCTCCTCCCTCCATTGTATAGAATTTCAAAGTCAAAAACTTTCCCAAAAACCCTTTTTAAATTAAATTTCATACACTTAATTCATAATAATCCTCCCCCTACATGTGTTGCCCATCCCCCTCATTCCTCCAAAAACTAATTTCTTTAATTAATTTATTACCCTTATTTCCCTCACCCACCTAGAGTCATTCCTATAATCGCTCCTAGGTGTCCCCAAATTTCCTTACAAGTTTTAATGACTTTCCTCACTATTAATTTACTAGTTCATTTTAAATTAGAAAGTTCTTAAATGGTAGATACCTTACTAAGTTAGACTATATGTTTTTTCCTAGTGTTTCCCTATTATTTTTATGTTTCCTTCTTTTTTTCTAGATTCCTAATTATTTTAGATTTCCTCTTTTTCCCCTTTTTAATTAAACTCAAAAATGCATGTGAAGAAACTTACCCTTTTTCCCTCTTTCCCTTTTGAATGAATTAAATTTTTAATTAGCATAATAAAGTAAAACAATCATTTCCCCTTTTAAGTTTTATCCCAAAAGTTTTTTATAAATCACTTTAATTGCTTACCCCCTTCTTGTCACAAGATTAATGAAGATTAGCTTTTTTATTTATTTTTATTTATTTTTTATAACAGTTTATTATTATTATTATTATTATTATTATTATTATTATTATTATTATTATATATTAAATAAATAGATAAAATTTTACCACCAGCGTAATTTAGACCTAGACTTTATTTTCCTAGGTTGGGCAACATTTTATTAAGGGAGAAGTTTTAAACCTTAACACGTTATTCATCCTAAATCCATCTAGGTTTATACAATTATTAAATAACAATACGATCTGCCCTTCAGGATGCATTAGGTTCTCCAAGGGTGCCACTCGCCTCTTTTTGTTTCTCTTGCACAACGTGCCCTTCAGAATGCACTACATGCTCCAAGGCTGCCACTCACCTCTTTCCATTTTTCTTGCGCGACGTGCCCTTCCGAAAGCACCACGTGTCCAAGGGTGCCACTCGCCTCTTGACTTTCTTGGTAGACATCAATAACCCCTAGAGTCAACACTCTGTCAGGTGATCTTGTGGGATACTAAGGGCCTCTAAGGAATAAGGCCCCTGCCTTATTGCACACCCCTTAGAATCATTGTGAGCGTCTGTCGCAGTCTGCCCTCATGACATCGTTGGTCCTCTCGAACTAGGTAATCGTTAACTTATAGTTCGAGCCACGACAGGAGGGATAGTAGGTTGTGGCAGGGCTGTTCTCCACACCTCTCCTCCAATATCTCTGTTAGTCCTACGTGACCTCTCTACTCCACATGTGAGTCTAGTTGGAAAGCTATCATCAGCCTGCATCATTAACGAATCATATCATAAATATATCCATAATCACATCATCTAATCAGATGCACTAATATCACATATAAAACAATCAAACCCCAATAGTTCACTCCCCAACTTGATTCAGAGTCCAAGGGGTTCCATTGATGCCTCTGCATCCTCGAGGTCCAAAATCATACACACTTAGTAAAACCGAGTCAATAGCACTTGTCTATGTCAATGCAAAAAAAAAAAATGTCATCAACCCATAATGCCTTATAATAAAAATCAAATGTTTAATAGTATAATAATCTGGATCACTTGCGAGCAAGTGTCCTCAAAGAATAAGTTTTCTTAGTGTGCGCAATAGCGGGATGTTACATACACCCCCTCTTGGTCTAAACCTCATCTCGAAGTTTCATAGTATAAGGACTGAAATAATGTGTATCATAGTATCATAGGTCTATCTATCAAACAAAAATGGAAATTGTTGGTGCATATCATATACGTCATCCCAGGTCAGTGAGTGTGGACTATAGTTGTCCCACTAGACCTTGACCTTCTCTATTGTTCAAAGTCATAGCTATCGAATGTGATGATCCAAGATGCAGATAGGATCAACCATGAGCGCCCTCTCATCTGATACCTGGAAGGAACTCAGGTCAATAACATGTGTAGGATCACTAATATAATGTCTCAAAATAGATACGTGAAAAACATCGTGCATATGCCTCAAGGAATTAGGCAAGGCTAGTCAATAGACCATGGGCCCCTTTCTTTCCATGATATTGAAAGGTCCTATGAACCTAGGAGAGAGTTTAGCTCCCTTTCAAAACTTGATCGAACTCTTATGTGGTTTTACCCACAAGAAGAATCGATTGCCAACCTCGTAACTATAGTCGACACGGTGTGCATCGACATAACTCTTATGTCGATACTGCACTTCTTTAATCCTTTGCCTTATTTTTTGCATTTTCTCCTCCATTTCTAGGATTGCTTCTAGTCCCACCAAGACCCTATCCTCAAGCCAATCCCAAATCAAGGGTGTCTGACATGGTCACACGTAAAGAAACTCGAAAGGCACCATATTAATGGTGCTTTGGTAACTTTTGTTATAAGCGAATTCCACCAATGGCAAGAATTCTTCCCAATGCTTTTGTTGGTTCATCACGTACATGCTCAACATGTCCTCCAAGGTTAGGTTCATTCATTCGGTCTGCCCATCTATCTCCATGTGATATGAAAACAAAGGCCTCTTGGAAACTCGTACAAAAACGTCCAGTAAACACCGATCCCCAATTGGATATAATCCTCTTAGGCATGCCATGCAGCCTCACAATATGACTGATGAAAACTCTAGCTATGTCAGGTGCCTAATACGTCGTACGCACATGAATAAAGTGAGAACTCTTCATCAGAGTGTCTACTACTACAAAAATTGAGTCATGGCTCCCTGTCGTCAGTGGAAATCTAATAATAAAATCCATTGAAACAACCTCCCATATCGATTTTGGAATAGCGTGCAGCTTTAGTAATCCTATTGAATGTCTATGTTCAACCTTTACCTACTGACATTGTAGACATCTGGCTGCAAAGTTGACTATGTTTGCCTTCATTCCTTTCCATAAAAATAAGGGTTTAAGGTCTTCCCTCATCTTCATGACTCCTGGGTGAGCCATGTATACTTCTCTATGAGCCTCACTTAGTATCAATCTCCTCAACTCGTCGTTCGGTGGTACGTAAATCCAATTTTTAAACCTCAATAATCCATTGTTGTCAAATGTAAATCCTTCAAATCTTGGTACCACCATTGTGTTTTGTCTGATAAAACCCTCAACCTCTTTGTACCAGTCATCATCACACTGTAAAGTTAGAATATTTTCATGTAGATTCATCTGAAGAGGAAACACCGAAGAGATGCATGGTCTCTGACTCAATGCATCTACCACTCGGTTCATTGCTCCTTTTATGTAAGTAATCTCAAAGTCGTACTTGTTATGCAATTCCGACCAATGTCGTTGTCGCATGTTCAGGTCGCTTTGCGTAAATATATGTTGTAGTCCAAATTGGTCTGTCATTAGTTCAAATTTTCATCCAACAAGGTAGTGTCTACAAACCTTCAAGTCATATACAATGGATAACAACTCTAAATCATGCATCACATAGTTTTCCTCATTCCTTCTGAGTTTCCTCGAGATGTAAGCGATCGCTCGACTATATTGCATCAAGACTTTGCCTAAGCCTTCCTTGGATGCATCAGTGCATACCAAGAAGTCTGCATCCATGTCAAGGACCTTTAGTATCAGTGTTGTTGTCAACAGCTCCTTGAGCCTCCGAAATGATTTTGCGAATTTCTCAGTCCAAACAAACTTCTTGTTCTTATTCTTCAATTCTGTGATTGGATTTTCTATTTTTGAAAATCACTCGACGAACCGTCGATAGTATCCTGCTAAATCCATGAAGCTACACACTTCCGTGACATTCGTCGATGCGGGTCATTCCATAATATCCTTGACCTTTGCTGGATCCATGATGATACCTTCACCAAAGATGACATAACCTAAGTAGTGAATCCTTGATTGATAAAATGAGCATTTGGACAACTTCCCATATAATTTGTTCTCTTCCAGACACTGTAGTACCAAGTGCAAGTGATTTTCATGCTCCTTTGTCGTCCAAGAGTAAATCAAAATATCGTCGATGTATACTTCGACGATCTTGTCTAAGCACTCATGGAACATCTCAGTCATCAAACTCATAAATACCCCGAGGGCATTTTTCAGTCCAAATGGTAAAACAGTAAAATCGTAATGTCCAAACCTTGCTGTAAAGGTGGTATTAGGGACATCATCCTCCTTGATCTGTAACTGGTGATACCTTGATTGCAAATTGATCTTTGAGAAAACCATCGCACCCTTCATCTGATCGATCATATAATCAATCCTGGACAACGGATATTGATTCTTGATCGTTGCCTTGTTCAATTGATGGTAGTCAATGCAGATCCTCCACAATCCATCCTTATTTTGTATGAAAATAATAGGCGCACCCCATGATGACACACTTGGACGTATCAGTCCCAGGTCAAACAATTCCTTTAGTTGCATTCTCAACTCCTGTAACTCCAGGGTCGACATTCGATAAGGCATTATAGCTATCGGTTCAGTCCCCAATTTGAGGTCTATATTAAACTCCAATTCCCTCTTCGACGACATCCCAAGTAACTCCTCCATAAACAATTTTGCAAACTCTCTCACCATTGAAAGGTGTTCTAGTCTTTCTGCTACTCCCTTCTCATTTAACACAAGGATCGCATAAAGCTTACATCCCTTCCGTAGCTGGAAGGAAGAGATGAACCTCAGGGAAACTCCCTGATTTCAAACTACAATCACACATATTTGTCCCTCGTCATCAACCAAACTCAATCATTTCATCTTACAGTTGATTATCGCCTCATGCGATTCCAAGCAGTCCACACCAATCACGACATCATAAGATCCTAAGATTGTGACATATAGGTTGTCCCTAGTACAGCCCGTAACCTTTCTTCCAACCTTCTGTTTGGCTCCAAAATCCATCTCTACGAAGATAAACTCATCATGTTTCACTGCCTTTACCTTAATCCTCTTTAGTGATGCACCAGAAATGAAACTCTCGATAGCATCAAGATATATCAAAATACTAAGGGTCTAGTAAAAAACGGTACCTGACGTCTCAAGAATAGTTGACTTGTGCTCTACCTGGAGGTTATTCACCACTGCATGAATCTGATGGTCCTTGCCCATATCTCCCATGGTAGTGGGTTCGAATGATGCAAACTCTCTAGTCCTCTCCACAGGGCAGTCACGCTAGTAGTGTGGCTCCCCACACTTCCAACACCCCTTCTTCGATCCAGTACTCCTGGTACCCGAAGTAGAAGATGACGCCCCCTCGGCCTAGAATCCTGATCTATTTTGTTAAACAAGCTTAAACTATTGTTGTTGTGGTCGACACTATTGCTGATGTTGTTATCCCCGATAAGGTGTCTTCTGCTAAGGCATCGGTCACCGAGGTGTAGTGAAAGCAGATCCCATCTGGAAGCACGATATCCTAGTGTATGTTTGGTAGGTGTATGATGTTGTTGCGCACCAGATGACACCTAACCTACTGGTCTCATTGGAGTCATGGTCTAACCCCCGCTGATAAGCTCCTCCTCTATTATAAGGGCCTTCTGGATGACATCATGCAAGGTTTGAGGCATTAGAATCCTAACCTTTTCATCTAAGCTTCCATTAAGGTCAAACACAAACCTGTTTAGCTTAAGTTTCTCAGTATTAAGATGCATAGAATACTGAAGAAAATCCATCAAACGGCCCTCGTACTCAGGCACTGTATGACCGCCCTGTCATAAGGCATTGATCTCGTTGAGTTGATGCTCAATAAATTCCTCTGATAGGTACCTCTCTCGAAACCATTCCTCGAATAGTTCCCATGACACGTCTTCAACGACCATGTTCAGTTGTGCCAGGAGCGTCTTCCACCATAGAAGAGCTCTCCCCTTCAGTTGAAAGACCGCCATGCGGACCTTTATGTTGGAGGTATAGTCATGAAGTGAAAATCACATGGCCATATTCTCCAACCATGCCTCAACGGTTGTGTCATCCGGGGCACCAAAGAACTCAGAAAATTTGACCTTCTCGAGTTCGCGATGAATGCTACCCATACCAACTGGAGCACGCAGTGGACCCTCAGGGGGTGTTGGTGCCCTGGCCTCATCTCTGTCCAAACAGCTCATCAATGCCTCAGACATCTGCTGAAAATACCTCATCATACAAACCACATCACCCACCGCTATCTTCTCCTTCCCGACAACCTGTTCGTATCCCTGGGGGTTAGACCCCTCAGGCGTGAGGCATCGTGCCTCCTCTTCTAACACCCTGTCGTCTGTCTCTGTGACATCCTCTAACCATGATTACCTACATGAATAAAAATCCACTAAATTAGCAACATTATAATCAAATACTCAATCAATGAAAGTTGTAGTGATCCCAGGTTGCGGGTTGAACCCCACTCCGATACCACATGTGACGTTCCCTTTGTTACAACTATGGGCAAAGAAATATTTTTTTGTTTTTATGAATTAAGAGGCAAGAAGGTGACAATGACAATAGTTTAACCACACCACTAATGATGAACACAAGCACGCAGTCTAGGAAACAATCTACTATGACACCATGCACATGCATAAGGGAAACTAGGCGCAACGTGCTTAGACAACAAGGAGAAAATGACTACCCGCCCGACGCAAACAAGACACGCCTACAAGATTAAAGGTAAACATCCCTTCACGACACAATGACCTTGATGGATAAGACTAGAACCTCAAGGCGTGCGAACCAAACTCATGAAGACATTCCACCCATGCGCCTAAATGAACTTGCCACGCTCGTCTACACTCACTCAGAATGCACAAACTCTGGCCAATTTCTCGATTGCCTCTATACCATAGAGTGAGCCATGATCCCCTCATAAGGAATCATGTTTTCCCCAGGTGATAAACGCATCAATAAACTTGGCACATCACATCCTATCTGGACCAAGGATTCTAGATAAATCCAACGTACTAGAAATTGAATATCGAGAGGGAAACCACACCCATACCCCAACAACAGGTTGATGAATCACTAGAGGATGAAGACAAGGGATGACACAAGCCAATACATTACATTGTCCATGACCCAACCAATCACCTAGTTGTAACACCTTGTTTCGCCCAGTCTGTAAAAATAATTATGCCGGCAAAGAACTGTGGCAAACTCAAAGATGTGAATGTGTGATTCTGAATGGAGCTTAGTATACAAGGTCGACGAATGTAAATTAACATTATGAATATATATATATATGTGTGTGTGTGTGTGTGTGTGTGTGTGTGTGTGTGTGTGTGTG